>JAPFFP010077183.1:0-23065 GCA_026153255.1 Solanum medicagineum | reverse complement strand
TTCTTCTCCGCACATGTCCAAACCATCGCAATCTCGCTTCCCTCATCTTTTCGGCCACCGGGGCCACCTCTAGCTTCTCCCGAATATAAATTAAGTTATTGCCAAATGGAGTTTATAATATGTTTTTTTTTTTGGATAAAGTATATGATTAAATATTTTTTAAACATAATTTATAAAATATTACAATTGTGACAATTCAAAATACGTTAGACCTGATAAATGTCTAATAGAAATCATGCATATACTTCATATATGTTGAACCAAAGAAAGTCAGATATTTATAGTATTGCATGTACAAGTCTTATCCCTATGTTACATCAATTTGATAAATATGAATCATTACTTATAATTTTTTAGAAAAAAAGATAATTAATAAAATAATTTTTTATTATTTTATTTAAATAATATTAAATTATATGATTAAATACACATAATTTTAGATAATTTGAAAAATTCATACATCAACTTATAGTACTTCTCTTGCTTACTTTTGTTTTAATTTTAAATTTATATAACAGAAAAATATTAGAAAAAAGAAACTAAAGTTCAACCTTGTTCATTATTTTTATAACAAAAATAAAAGAATGACACATGAGTATTTCATTTATTTATTTTTTATTTAGAGGATGGATATTGATTGTTTTAATTTTCATTTACTCATTTTAGTTCATTCAATTATCTTAAATTTAAAAATTTACTGTTATTATTTTTATATTATTTAACTTCTCATTTTCTAGTTTTTTACTTTGTGAAATTTTATTTAATTGCTCATAAATTTATATTTTCTTGATTTAGCATAATGCCAATGCTATTTTAGTTGTTAAAATTGAATAGAAATTTATTGTTAAAGAAGGTTATCAACTCATCTTTAAAAAAGAAAAAAACTTTTATTTAAATAAGTTATGAGGTAACATATTTTATGTTATGTTGGAAATTGACATAAGTGTATTATGTCTTTTTTTATATAAGAAAAATTAGGTTATTTTCATTTCAATTTATTATCTTGTTATCTCGCATTGCATGTCATTCATTTTTCACTTAGAATTGATAGAATTTATTTTGTCCAATATTTTCATAATTATAGCATTACAATAACAACACACCCATTGCATTTTTTTTTAAATCACATATGATATTATATTAATGATATTAATATTTTTTTCAAACATGTATTTCATGATCATTCTTAGAAAATATGTACTTCAAATTTTTACAATTAATCAAAATTATAAAATTAATTTTTTTATAATATGTATCAATTAATTTTATAATATACACTACAAATGTATATATTTTTGTTAATAGTTTTTTAAAAAATAATATGTATCTTAAATAACTAATTATTATTTATAATGGTACATGATTGTCAAATACTAGTCTTTAGACATGATAAACAGTGATATAGTAAGAATGGCAAATATTTTATTAATATGTGTCTATCCTAATTACAATCAATCCAAGAAGGCCACACATAAATAAGATTGTCTTGTGCACCTATACTACGTCAATTTGATAGTTTTGAATTATTACTAATATTTATTATTAATATGCTCTTTAATTTAATAATTTTATTAATAATTGTGTTTAAATAATTCAAATTATACATTTAAATAATTGTTTAAAAATATTCTTTGAATAATACTGACAGTCAAAATTCAAAACATGTTAGACATGGTAAACATCGACACATTATGTAAATCATAAAAATTATATAGTTCACATGTGTTGATCCAAGTTAACAATAACTTTATAGAAGTCACACACAAATATTATTGTCTCGCACCCATGTGTTATACCAATTTGATAACTTTGTGAACCATTACTTATATTTGTTGTAAATATGTTCTTTAATTAAGCGATTTTATTAATTATTATATTGATATATTTAAAATTATATTTGTTTTTTTTTTAAAATCACTATCAAAACTCAAAATACTTAAAACACGATAGACATCAAGCCTACTATAAAAATATATGGTTCATATGTGTCAATCTTAATTAACGCTAACCCAAGAGAGTCACACGTTGATGTTATAGTCTTGCATGCCTATATTACATTAATTTGATAATTTGTGAATAGTTACTTAAATTTGTTATTCATATTACCTCTAATTAAGTAATCTTATTAAGATTATATTTAAATAAAGTTAATTATATACTTTAAAATAATATTATAATTTGATAATATTCGTGTCACGCCCTGGGAGGGTACCCTAGACGTGACTGACACTCGAAGACTATTGCTAGTTCCCAAGCGGACCACCTAGTCCCATTGCCATCATTCAACCCATTCATTAGCGGAAGAAAATAACATAATGAAATAAATGATATCCTATATATGGGCTCATACTATCAATATCAGTCTATCATAAAGAAATAAAATAGATAACAAAAGTCTCAATATAAAGAAAGAAAGAGGGAAAAAGAACCCCTGATATCAACATCAACATCTATGTCTATGAAGCCTCTATACTATAGTCTGAAATGGTACCATGACAAACCATGGTTACCAAATATCAAGTAAAAACCTATCAAATCAAGAAAATAAACATCCTTCAAATGCAGGGAAGGACTCACCACTGTCTAGAATGGAGAGCTTTGAACCTCAACGATCGGGTTGCTGAAGTCCTCCGTCTATAGTATCTGCATCATAAAACGATGTAGTACCAGACGGGCGTTAGTACGTGGAATATACTGCATATAAAATGGGCTAAAGAAAAAAAAAGAAACAATATGCAATCACTCAGCCTCACCTCAGCGTAAAGGACAAGACTCTATAACCTCACTATCCATCAAACATCAAACATTCACATCACATCGGAGTTCTATCATCATGAAACCTATCTGGGAGTTTCTATAATCGACAACCACTACCTATGAGCCGGTTGTGATACAATGAAAAGATGTCATTGCCACATCCTTCCAGTACCCTGCCGAGGTAAAGGAGGAGTTTATCAATGGATCCAAAAGTCTGTCAAGTCCTTTTTTGGGACAAAGAAAACATCCGCTTTCACGGTCCAATCTTATCCTACGCTGGCTACATAGTTAATGGGTTCGAGTGGGACTCACATCTTACCCATTTCGGTGCTAATACTCCTCCCAGGACTCAATATGCCCATAAACGTATCAATCCGTCAAGAACTTTCATCACCCAACCTCTACGGGCAAGACTATCTACCTAATTTAAGGGAAATATACTCATTCAATTCTATCAATAATAATTTCAGCTATCACAGTCATCAACACACTCACCTCAGGACTCAGACATCACATTCAGACATTCAAGGCTCTAGACATCCCCCTAAGTTTATTATTCAAGTCTTTACAAAGAGAAATTTTAAGGGTTAAGTCACAATCACATAGTAATGTAAATATATAGTAAACTTTAAACATGATGATCATCAATTTTGGATACAAAATTACAGTTTAAAGAATAAAAATAAGAACTCAAGATAATATCCAAGAATTTAAAGCAATTATTCAAGAACTTTCAAGAAATCATAAACCAAGACTTCTACACATGAATTTTTCATCCTAACTCTACATTGACACATGGAAGATCAATTCCATGCTTTTGGGTAGCCTTTACATACCTGGGAATGACGTATCTTCAAGGAATTTCGAATATCCTCAGGAAATCCTCGCTTGTCTCTCCTTCTTCTCTCTTAGAATTAGCATAAAAACCTTAGAAGATTTATGAGTTTAAAACCCTTTTGTACGAAAATACATTTTAAAATCGTATTGGGGACGTAAAAATATATCGAGAAGGACAAAATTGCCCTTCCCAAATTAAAAGAAAAAATAGTTTCCCCATGCACGTGCGTGACGTGCACTAGTGTAATTTTACACTTTTGCACGAAATTCTCAATTTTCATAAATTTTTCGTAAAAACACCAAGTGTAGTTTCGCATCCTCTCCGCATCGCGAAAGTGGTGTGGAAACTCCACTATTTTTGGCTTTATTTGAAAAAATAATTCGCGTTTTTTTGCATTAAAGTTGAGTCGAGACCATTTTCCGACTCAATTTTTTGCACTGATAGCAAATCAAGTCTCGGATTTTCCATCAAAGCTTGGGAAGACGCATTGTGCGCATGATGTATTTTAGGGACGTTTTAGAAATCTTACGGGGTGTTATATCATCTCCCCCTTGGAATCATTCGTCCTTGAATGATGAGTAAAGGTCGAACGGGGACTCAAATAACCTCAGAACTCATCTCATTCTTCACTCGGGAACACTCGAACTCTCACTATCCATCATCTATCTATCTCTATCTTAGATTCGAGAATGGAGTAATGCAAAGCATCAACTTAATCAAAATAAACATTCGAAATTTATAAGATTAAGAATATTTACCTTCAACATCGTCATCACTTGGCACGAATAGATGCGGGTGTTTGAGTTTCATCGCTTCTTCAGCTTCCCACGTAGCTTCCTCAACAAACTTATTCTTCCATAAGACTTTAACGGAGGTTATCTCTTTATTCCTCAGCTTGCGAACTTGTCAGTCAAGGATCTAGACTAGAATTTCTTCGTATGACAAGCTATCCTTCAGACCCATACTCTCCACAGGAATTGCTAAGGTTGGATCTCCCAAACACTTCTTCAGCATAGATACATGAAACACCGGGTGAACTCTGTCTAGATCGGAAGGCAAGTCTAACTCATAATCAACCTTCCCAATCCTTCTTACAATCTGGTATGGCCCAATATAACGGGGACTCAGTTTCCCCTTCTTACCAAATCTCATGACACCCTTCATGGGTGACACCTTCAAGTACACCCAATCATCTATCTCGAACTCCAAGTCTCTTCTTCTCACGTCCGTATATGATTTCTGGTGATTCTGGGCTAACTTCAACCTTTCCTTGATAACTTTCACTTTCTCCATAGACTGGTGTATGAGGTCAGGCCCAATCAACTCAGTTTCACCCACCTCGAACCAGCCAATTAGGGATCTACATTTCCTCCCATACAATGCCTCATATGGGGCCATCTGAATGCTGGCATGATAGTTATTATTGTATGCGAACTCAATCAATCGTAAATGATCATCCTAGTTTCCTTTGAAGTCAATAACACGTACCCTCAACATATCCTCCAAAGTCTAAATAGTGCGCTCTGCCTGCCCGTATGTCTGAGGGTGAAAAGCGGTACTCAAATTTACCTTCGTACCCAATCCCTTCTGGAAAGATCTCCAAAATTGAGAGGTGAATAGAGCTCCTCTATTTGATATGATAGACAAGGGAACCCCATGCAACCTCAGAATCTCCCGAATGTAAAGTCCGGCATACTCCTCGGCCGTATAAGTTGTCTTCACCATCAAAAGGTGGGCTGATTTAGTCATCCTTTCAACAATTACCCATATAAAATCATGATGCTTTCTTGATCTTGGTAAGCCGGTACTGAAGTCTATAGTTGATCACCTCCCATTTCTACTCTGGAATTTCAAAGTTCTGAGCCAACCTACACGGTTTCTGATGTTCAACCTTAACATGTTGGCAATTGGGACACTTGAAAACAAATTCAGCAATGTCTTTTGTCATCCCATTCCAACAATAGACTTCCCTTAAGTTGTGATACATCTTGGTGGAGCCAGGATGAATGCAAAATATCTCGTTCTATGAGCTTCGGCCATGATTCTATCTCGAACACCATCAACATCAGGTACACACAATCTCCCTTGATATCTCAATACCCCACCTCCCCCGTTGGAGAAAACCATCACCTTCTGCTTGTGCACTACTTTCTTTAATTGGAGTAAGACAAGGTCTTGGTCTTGCTTTTCCTTCACCTATGACACTAAGGATGAACCAAACTCATTCTGAACATTGACCCCACCTTCGTTGTACTCCTCAAGTTGCACTCCTAATTGAGCCAATCTATGCACCTCCTTGGCTAATTGTCTCTTCCCCTCCTCCACATGGGCAATGTTACCCATGGACATCCTGCTAAGAGCATCAGCAATAATGTTAGCCTTACCTGGGTGGTAGAGGATACTTATATTATAATCCTTGAGCAACTCCATCCACCTCCTCTGCCATAGGTTGAGCTCTTTCTGACTGAGCACATACTACAAACTTTTATGGTCAGTGAACACGTCCACATGTACTCCATACAAATAGTGACGCTAGATCTTAAGTGTGAATACCACAGTTGTCAACTCTAGATCATGGGTCGGATAATTCTTCTCATGGACCTTAAGTTGTCTGGAGGCGTACGCTATCACCCTCCCTCTCTACATAAGTACACAAGCCAATCCCCCTCTGGATGCATCACAGTATATCACGAAGTCACCCGTCCTGTCTGGAAAGGTCAACGCTGGTGCTATAGTCAATCTAGTCTTCAACTCCTGAAAACTCTTTTCACATGCCTCAAACCACTGAAACTTGGCCTTCTTCTGGATCAACTTTGTTAAAGGGACTGACAGAGAAGAGAAACCCTCCACAAATTTATGGTAATACACAACCAAACCTAAGAAACTTCTTATTTCTATTGAAGAAGTGGGTCTTGGCAGTTCTTGACTACCTCAATCTTTTATGTATCCATCCGAATGCCATCTCCCGAAACAATATGGCCTAAGAGAGCCACTGACTTGAGCCAAAACTCACACTTGGAGAATTTTGCATATAACTCATGATCTATGAGTGTTTGCAAAACCACTCTAAGGTGATTAACATGCTCTTCTTCATTCCTCGAATATACGAGGATGTTATCAATAAACATGATCACGAACATGTCAAGATATGGTCTGAATACCCTGTTCATCAAGTCCATGAAAGCTGCAGGTGGATTAGTCAACCCGAAGGATATGCCCAAGAACTCAAAATGGCCATACCGGGTCCTAAAGGTTGTCTTAGGAATATCACTTTCCCTCAACTTCAACTGAGGATAACCCGATATGAGGTCTATCTTGGAGAAAGAAGTAGCACCCTGAAACTGGTCAAAGAGATCATCTATTCTGGGAAGAGGATACTTATTCTTTATGTAACCTTATTCATCTGCTGGTAGTCTATACACATCCTCAAAGACCCATCTTTCTTACGCAGGAATAGGACGGGAGCACCCCAAGGTGAGACACTAGGCCTTATGAAACCTTTCTTTAACAAGTCTTTCAATTGCTCTTTCAATTCTTTCAACTCTGTGGGGTCCATTCTATAGGGTGGAATTGAGATAGGTTTGGTCTCGGGAAGAACATCAACACCAAAGTCAATCTTCCTATTAGGAGGGACTCCAGGAAAACCATCACGAAAGACCTCGGGAAACTCATTCACTATCGGGATTGACTCAAGAGTAAGAGACTCAACATCATCAGACTTCACTCGCACGAGGTGGTAAATAAAACCCTTGGATATCAACTTTATAACTCTATGATTGAATATGAATTTACCCGTAGGGGCAACAAAACTCCCTTTCCACTCTAAGACAAGCTCATTAGGAAATTGAAATTTAACGAAAACAATCCAGGTTCTACAATCGACAGAAGCACAACAAGCATGAAGCCAATCCATGCCCATTATTATGTCGAAATCAACCATCTCCAACTCTACCAAATTAGCTAAAGTGTATCTATGATAAATAGACACTACATAGTTCCTGTAAACTCTCCTAGCTAGGATAGACTCACCAGTAGGAGTAGAGATAGAAAAGGATTCATGCAAACACTCTGGAAGAACCCCCAAACTTACTAGCCACATAAGGGGTCACAGAAGACAACGTGGCACCCGGATCAATCAATGCATAGCAATCATAAGTAAAGACACGAAGCATACCCGTGACAACATCTGGTGCAACCTTCTACTCCTATAGGTTACCCATAGCAACAGACGGTTCATCCCGCCTCCTGCACCCGTAGTGGTGGTACCCCTCTGCTGGTTACCCGCTGGAGGTGCTATCAAAGACTGAGTCTGCCACTCCCTTCACCTCGCCTCCTCTTTGGACACTCAAAACTAAAATGACCAGCTTGACCAGATGCACAACACACATCTATGCCAACATGACACTCACCTAGGTGAAGCTTACCACACTTGCTATAATGTGGCTTTCCCCTTATACCTTGAGTCACACTGGCCTAAGATTGGGCACTTGGGGTCCTAAAATTCTGATAACCCTAAGATTTCTGATCATACCTAGTTGGTTGCATGAGCACCATTGCTATTGATGGTGCGGGATGTGACGATCTCTTCTAAAAATAAGATTTGTCACCTCGATGCTGTCTCTGCGAGCTAGGCTCATGTCCCGCTGACTTCGCCTTTCTTCTCAAATGCTCTTCTCTATTCCTCTTCTTTTCCTCCTCTGTTTGCTGGGCATACACCATAAGTCTGGAAATGTCCATACCAGGAATCAGCAAGGCAACTTTACACTCTTTCTGCACATGTCTAGCCAGGCCATACACAAACCTCCTCATCTTCGTCCTCATGTCCCTTACCATCTCCGGAGCATACCTCAAGAGTTTGATGAACTTAAGGCCATACTTCTTCACTGTCAACCCTTCCTGTTTCAAATTCACAAATTCATCTGCCTTCGCCTCCCTCAACTTTTGAGAAAAGAAGTGATGCGGCTTCAAACTCCTCCCATGTTGTAGGCTCCGCATCCTTACCTCTCTTCCTACTAAGTGTACTACACATTAGACACATCCTTCAGCTGGTAGGACGCAAGCTCAACTCCCTCAATCTCGGTCGCATACATGGCCCTTAAAACTTTGTACATCTCGTCAATGAAGTTCTGTCGGTCCTCCTCTACCTACGACCCCCTATACACAGGCGGGTTCATCCTCAAGAAGTCCCTGAGCCTAGTTGCAACTAAAGGCTCCTGTGAGCTAGAAATAGGAGCCTGAGAATCGTGGCTATTTCCCTGGGAGGCCACCAACTGAGTCAACATGGCGATGGCCCCTCTGAATTCTACCTCTGTAGTGGGAGTTGGCTGGGGCTGAGCAGGGGGCACCTGAGGGACCTCAGCAACCCTAGCAAGGCATCCCCGTCTCTTAGCCTCAGTCTGAATCGAAGCCTCTGGTTGGGTGTTCACGACAATGGGAGCTGGGGCATCTCTCTGAGTGGCAATTCTTTTGGGCGGCATTTTCTGTAAGCGAAAAATGAACGAGTTAAAAGAAGGATTTCACAAGTTAACTTTATAGCACGATATCAGATCATAGAAGAAGAGTAACACTTCCGAATGTGCTATAGCCTCCTGCATATGCAGTGTAGTTCACAACACAGCCATAAACGAGACTCTACTAGACACAGCTTCATAGACTCCCTAGGATACTCAAACTCTGGGCTCTAATAGCAAGTTTGTTGCGCCCTGGGAAGGTACCCTAGACGTGATTAGCACTCGAAGATTATTGCTAGTCCCCAAGTGGACCACCTAGTCTCATTGCAATCGTTCAATCCATTCATTAGCGGTAGAAAATAACATAATTAGATAAATGATATCCTATTTGTGGGCTCATACTATCAATATCAGTCTATCATAAGGAAATAAAATAGATAACAAAAGCCTCAATATAAAGAAACAAAGAGGGAAAAAGAACCTCTGACATTGACATCAACATCAACATCTATGTCTATGAAGCCTCTATACTATAGTCTGAGATGGTACCATGATAGACAATGACTACCAAATGTCAAGTAAAAGACTATCAAATTAAGAAAATAAACATCCTCCCAATGCAGGGGAGGACTCACCACTGTCTGGAATGGAGAGCTTTAAACCTCAACGATCTGGCTGCTGAAGTCCTCGGTCTATGGTATCGACATCATCAAATGATGCAGCGCCAGAGGGGCGTTAGTATGTGGAATGTACTGCACGTAAAATAGGCTGAAGAAAAAAAAGAAACAATATGCAGTCATTCCTGAATCACTCAGCCTCACCTCAGCGTAAAGGACAAGACTCTATCACCTCACTATCCATTAAACATCAAACATTCACATCACATCGGAGTTCTATCATCATGAAACCTATCAAGGAGTTTCTATAACCGCCAACCACTACCTATGAGTTGGTAGGGATACAAAGAAGGGATGTCGTTGCCACATCCATCCAATACCTTGCCGGGGTAAAGGAGGAGTCTGTCAATGGATCCAAAAGTCTGTCAAGTCCTCTTTTGGGACAAAGGAAACATCCGCTTTCACGGTCCAATCCTATCCTACGTTGGACACATAGTTAATGAGTTCATGCGGGACTAACATCTTACCCATTTCAATGCTAATACTACTCCCAAGACTCAACATGCCTATAAACCTATCAATCCGTCAAGAACTCTCATCACCCAACCTCTATGGGCAAGACTATCTACCTAATTTAAGGGAAATATACTCATTCAACTCTATCAATAATAATTTCAGCTAGCACAGTCATCAACACACTCACCTCAGGAATCAAATTCAGTCAGACATCATGTTCAGACATTCAAGACTGTAGACATCCCCTTAAGTTTTTTATTCAAGTCTTTACAAAGAGAAATTTCAAGGGTTGAATCACAATCACATAGTAATGTAAATATAGAGTAAAATTTAAACATGATGAACATCAATTTAGGATACGAAATTATAGTTTAATGAATGAAAACAAGAACTCAAGATAATATCCAAGAATTTATAGCAATTATTCAAGAACTTTCAAGAAATCATAAATCAAGACTTCTAGACATGAGTTTTTCATCCTAACTCTACATTGGTACATGGAAGATCAATTCCATGATTTTGAGTAGCCTTTACATACTTGGGAATGGCGAATCTTTAAGGAATTTCGAATCCCCTCTGGAAACCTTCACTTGTCTCTCCTTCTTCTTTCTTAGAATTAGTGTAAAAACCTGGAAAGATTTATGGGTTTAAAACTCTTTTGTACGAAAATATGTTTCAAAATCGTATTGGGGATATAAAAACATATTGGGAAGGACAAATTGCCCTTCCCAAATTAAAAGAAAAAAATAGCTTCCTCATGCACTAGTGCGTGACGCACATTAGGGTAATTTTATACTTTTTCACGAAATTCTCAGTTTTCATAAATTTTTCGGAAAAAAACTAAGTGTAGTTCCACGTCCTCTCCGCGTCGCGGAAGGGGCATCGAAATCTCACCGTTTTTGGCTTTCTTTGAAAAAATTAATTTGCGTTTTTTCACGTTAAAGTCAAGTTGAGACCATTTTTCCGACTAAGTTTTTCTCACTGATCGCAAATTCTGTCTCAAAGTTTCCATCAGACCTTGGGAAGACGTGTTGTGTGCACGAGGTATTTTAGGGGCATTTTAGAAATTTTATAGGGTGTTACAATTTTAATAACAATAGTTAAAACTCAGCACACTTTCAATATGGTAGATATTGACATCTTATAAGAATCATATTGTTTTAATCTCACACTTTTATGTTATGTCAATTTGACAACTTGTGAACCATAACTTATATTTGTTATTAATATGTTCTTTAAGCAAATAATGTTATTAATTACTATATTTGAATAATATTAAATTGTGTTTTAAAGTAGTTTAATAACTGCAAGTAAAACTAATTAAATAATTCTATTAATTGCTATATTTGAATAATATTGAACTCTATTTTAAAATTTTTTAAAATAGTTTAATAACACTAAGTAAAACTCAAACACTTTAAACATGATATTCATTATTATATTATAAAAACCATAATGTTATAGCCTTGCACTCATATGTTACATCAATTTGATAACTATATTTGTTGTTAATATGACATCTAATCAAATAATTTTTGTGATTTGAATTTAAGTAGAAATCGAGTCAAATCCAATCAAACCTTATATATACAAAATATATATTTTAAATTAATTTAAAAATAACTTTTAAAGTGAGGGTGAAGGAGTGTAACATTCCTAAGACGGCCTTCCGGACTAGATATGGGCATTACGAGCTTGTTGTGATGTCGTTTGGGTTGACCAATGCACCTGCCATGTTCATGGACCTAATGAATAGGGTCTTCAAACCTTGCCTTGATTCCTTTGTTGTGGTCTTCATTGATGATATTTTGATCTACTCATATAGTTGGGAGGGGCATATGGGTCATTTTAGGGTTGTGTTGCAAAAGTTGAGGGAGGAGAGATTGTATGCTAAATTTGACAAGTGCGAATTTTAGTTGAAGGAGGTTGAATTCTTGGGTCATGTGGTGTCAGGGGATGGTATACAAGTGGATCCTAAGAAAACAGATGTGATTAGAAATTGTCTTAGGCCATTGATCCCGTCGGATATTAGGAGCTTCTTGGGCCTAACGGGTTATTATAGAAGGTTTGTGAATGGGTTCTCCTCCATTGCTTCCCTTATGACCAAATTGACTCAAAATAAAGTCAAGTTGTGTGGACCGATGAATGTGAGAGGAGCTTCCATACATTGAATGATAAACTTGTGTCTACTCCTATATTGTCACTACCGGATGGGCTTGAGGGTTTTGTTGTCTATTGTGATGCATCTGGAGTTGGTTTGGGTTATGTGCTATGCTTCTAGGCAACTCAAAGTGCATGAAAAGAACTACCCCGCCCATGATCTTTAATTGGCAACCGTGGTGTTTGCATTAAAAATTTGGTTTCATTATTTATATGGGGTTCATATTGATGTCTTCACCGATCATAAGAGCCTACAACATGTCTTCACTCAAAAAGATCTCCACTTGAGACAAAGAAGGTGGCTAGAACTTCTTAAGGACTATGACATGAGTGTGCATTACCATCCGGGTAAGGCAAATGTTGTGGCGGATGCTTTGAGTCGGGTGTATATGGTAGCCTAGCGCATGTGGATGGTGGTGATAGGGAGATTGATAGGGAGGTGCATAGATTGGCTAGATTGGGGGTTAGGTTGAAAGATGTGGATAATGGTGTTGTTGTTGTTGATGGTTCTAAATCTTCTTTGGTTGATGAGGTGACAGGAAAACAAGATCTAGACTCCTCCTTGCTTGAATTAAAGGCCTCGGTGGAAGAAGGCAAAGTAGAGGTCTTCTCCCAAGGGGGAGATGGGGCCCTTAGATAGCAAGGTAGGTTGTGTGCCTTGTGTTGATGGTTTGAGGGAGAAAATTCTTGATGAGGTCCATAATTATTCTTACTCTATCCACCCCAGTTCCACCAAAATGTATAGAGACTTGAGGGATGTGTATTGGTGGGTAGGAATGAAGAGGGACATTGCCAAATTTATTTTCGATTACAATAGTTGCTAACAAGTCAAAGCCGAACACTAAAGGCCGGGTGGCCTAACCCAATACATAGAGATTCCCACTTGGAAGTGGGAGGTGATTAATATAGATTTTGTGGTTGGGTTGCCCAAGAGTAGAAAAGGTTTGATTCCATTATGGTTGTCATTGATAGGATGACGAAAGGCTCACTTTCTACCTGTTAAAGAGTATGCAAGGTTGTACATCCATGAGTTAGTGAGATTGCACGGGGTTGTTTTGTTCATCATATTAGATCGTGGTTCACAATTTACTTCACACTTTTGGAGGTCTTTTCAAATGGGTCTTGGTACAAAAGTTCACCTTAGTACAAACTTCCACCCTCAAACGGATGACCAAGCCGAAAGGACAATTCAAACCCTTGAAGATATGCTCAGGCATTTGTATTGGAGTTGAGGGGTAGTTGGGATGACTATCTTCCCTTGATTGAATTCGTACACAACAATAGTTATCACTCTAGTATCGGCATGGCTCCTTTTGAGGCTCTTTATGGGAGAAGTTGTAGATCACCAGTCGGTTGGTTTGAGGTTAGAGAGGTGGCTTTATTGGGATCGGATATGATTATGGAGGCTCTTGAGAAGGTTAGGATGATTAGGGAAAGATTAAGAACAACCCAAAATCGTCAAAAATCTTATGCCGATATGAGAAGAATAGACCTTGAATTCAAAGTGGATGAATGGGTTTATTTGAAAGTTTCTCCAATGAATGGTATGGCCCATTTTGGTAAAAAAGGAAAGTCGAGTCCAAGATATGTTGGTTCTTATGAGGTCTTGAAGAGGGTTGGGAAAGTAGCTTATGAATTGAAGTAGCCTAGTGAGATGAATTATGGTTCATCCGGTGTTCCATGTCTTAATGTTGAAAAAATGTGTTGGTAATCCTAATACTATTGTGTCTCTTGATGTTATGGGTATTTTTGAGGATAACTTGAATTATGAGGAGGTTTCGGTTCATATCTTAGATAGGCAAGAGAAGAGATTGAGGAACAAGGAGGTTTTGGTTGGGGCTGGTTTGTTTCTGATCATTCTTAGACGAATGTTCCCAAGGGGGAGATATTGAAACGACCCCAAAAAATGCCCAAAAATGTGCCTCGAAATGCCCAGAATTTTAAATTCTATATATCTCAAAATTCGTTTGTTATTTCGAAAATCTAACTTCATATTCTAGTTCAGGAGGTTCAAATTTGGTGAAAAATGGTCTAACCATGATTTAAGAGTAAAAGATTAGCAATCATGAAATTCCAAGAACGTAAATTCCAGTGGGGTTTCCGTGTTGCCCTCGCGATGCGTCACAGTACAAAAATGAGTTTATTTTTTTAACTTCGGTCCAAGACTTTTATGTCTTGGGCCTAAGTGCTCTCAAATGTGGTTTTACGTATACTTAGCCAAATTTCACCCTGATATCATCCTAAAAATTTTTCAATACTCACTTAAACACTTAGTCATATTTTCACTCCCCAAACTCAAGTCCCAAACCCTCATCCAAAGCTAAGATTCTCCTTCAAGGTTCTTCTTCAAGCTTCAAGTCTCCATCTCCAATCATTACCAAGTTCATCTCTAAGCTAAGGTATATGGGTTACTTTCATGGGTTCCTTTCACCCATGATACCCAAGCCTTCTTTTACTCAAATTGCATGTTTTAAAGTTGATTTACAAATGGGTCTTGCATATTATGAAATTCACTGGACATTATGTTAAAGCTATGCAAAGTTGTGACTGTTTTGCTATGTTTTGAGTTATAAATCTTGGATCTATTGTAAGGTTTGATGAGGAGTGTTGATTATATTGCTTGAGGGTGTTGCAAGGTGTTGATTGATGGTTTTACATGGATTTTCTTATATGATTTCATCTCTATATTTCATGATTTTATACTAGCATTACACACCCTCTAAGTGTTTGATAAAATGTCCGGATCCGATTTCTTGAGGAGTTGAAGTCCCAAAGCATGAGATATGATATGATTGACTATATGATGATGAAATGAGCTTATGTATATGATAAATCTTCTATATGAAGTGTTACATTATACTATGCCCAATTCGGGGGAAGAACTAAGAGCCCGAATAACCTTATTGGGGGTTAGTACCTTGATAGCCAATCAAGGGGCTAGTGCCTTGATAATTGAGGTGGGGGTTTGTACTCAACAACCGAGATGAGAGTTTGTACTCATCAACCATGTGAGGGGTTTGTACTTCGCCACCAGGGTGATAAGGTGAGATTATCATCAACCATATGAGGGGTTTGTACCACACCACCAGGGTGATGGGGTGAGATCATCATCAACCAACCAAGGGTTTGTACTTGGGAAATCTAGCTTAATGTATATTACACATATGATATCCTATATGAACATGAGTTGTTTAAGCATGTTTTACTTAAGTATCGAGCATACATACCATATTGTTATATGATGTCTTTTGCCTATTGTTATGCATTTTGATCATGATGTCTATCTCTTGTTGTATTGCATCCTACATACTTAGTATATTCAAACGTACTAACACATACGTCGTGCCTATTATCACCATGTAGAAATCGGTGCCCAAGTTGATCATCCCCCTCTTCCACGTGGCTAGTTCGACACTACTCAAGCTAGTTGGCGAGTCCTCCACTTCAGGGACCTTAGTCTATATTGCTCTTATTATGTGTTGAGACATTCTTCTTTATTGTCTATTTTGACTATGAGGGTGAGCCCGGTTACATTGTCTTGACCCCGGCTCTTATCTATTAAAGGTGTTTGTTGGACATCTTATGTATCTATGCTAATAGTCTTGACTCTATTGTTTTTGATGTCTATGATATGAGAGTGCTTTCCCTTAGCCCCAATTTTCCCACTTTTATCTCTTGATGCTTGCTTTATTGCTTCCGCGAGCAAGGATGTGTAATGATGTTCTAAGAGGCTTGCTTGGGGTCCCTTCGGGTTCCCCTTGCACCGTGTCACGTCTAGGCCCTAGGCTTGGGTTGTGACGTTGTATCATGATTTTTTTTATCTTTGACATATATTATTTCTGGTTAGAATTTAAATTTTTGAATAATTCAATAAGTTTTATAACCCATTAATGTCAGTAACTCAAATAAAGTTGTAATCAAAATCAAATCAATATTAATGTTGATAAAAAATCACATATGTTATTAATGATTAAAATAAGTGAAATAATTTTATCAATCTCTATATATGATAGTCCATATTTGAAATAATTATAACATATTAAAATTAATGTGTTATTCAAACTTCCAAAGTATAATTGTAAATGTCTCATTAACAATTAATTTTTTTTATTTTAAAATATTTATTTTTTAAAATACATCAATTTTCTCTTAGAAAAACTTCTATTATATAGATGTGGACTAATATTGAAGAACTAGAAATAATTTTATTTACTTGATTATATTTTAATAAAAATTAACTACAAATTCCTAAATTCATGCTTAGTTACTACTATATTTTACTAATTTGTACAATTAATTGGAATTGATAAATTATTCATTTGTAGTTAATATTAACATAAAATTTAATTATCTCATTCAATTGAGAGATTTGTATTGTATGGTAATAAAAAATTAGTACTATACAACTTATATTGTATATTGTAAAGAGGATATTTATACGTTCAAAAACATAATTTATATTGATTTTTTATTGAATAAGTGAAATATATTCATTTAAGAAAAAGACAGATTATATATTCTTTTAATAATAAACAAACACATATATGACACAAAAATAAAATACACAAAAGACTTATCATCTTCCTTGACATCCAAAAAGTTTTATTTTAATAAGTCAAATGTTTGGGAAATAGAGAAAAATTAATTTTGCTTTGGAAGAAGAAGTGAAAAAGCAATGCAAAATTTAAAAGAAGGGTATTACAACTTTATATATTTGTGGCCAAAATTTGAATCAAATTTTGTGATTATTTAATATTATCTTTTATTTTTAAATAATTTTTATTTTAAATTCGAATTAAAAAGAATCATGTTTGTTGGAGCATCACCTCCAAATGAGTCAGGTAGTGCGTGCTCCGAATTACCACGTGAGCTCCAATTGGCAAGTGAAACATTTAACAAAAAAAAAAAGTCACGGAAGTATTCGAGAAGTGTTGAGGCGGTTCATTACGTCTTTCCGCCACCTAGACTAACCGCCTAGTTGCTACTGAAAACAGTAGTTTGAAATCTAAAAGAAAGAGAGTAAATGGCAAAGGGATAAACTCAATCACAAAGATGGGCGTAGGAGACAAGGGTTGGTCCCGCAAGAAGATTAGGCCTTCAATTTCTCAAGTTGAAGAAGAAGATGATGATAAAGGAGGAAAAATAATGAAGGATTTTACAAAATTGGAGCTGAAACCTGATCACGAAAATCGTCCTTTATGGGTGTGCTGTGACGGTCGTGTTTTCCTGGAAACGTCTTCTTTTATTTACCAGCAGGCTTCTGATTTCCTTATAACTATCGCTGAACCTGTTTCCCGCCCCAACTCCATTCATGAATACAAGCTCACCCCTCACTCTCTTTACGCTGCAGTTTCTGTTGGTCTTGAAACTCATACTATCATCGATCTTCTCAACAAATTATCAAAGACTAATCTTACCAACGAGGTGCTTGATTTTATTCGATCTTCCACCTCTAATTATGGTAAAGTAAAATTAGTGCTCAAGAAAAATCGTTACTTCATCGAATCTCCCTACCCGCAAGTGTTGAAAAAGCTGCTCAACGATGATGTGATATCTCGAGCACGAATTGCAAGTGATTTTCTGAATGAAGTAAAGGAGGTGCAAACTTCATTTGAAATTGACCCTGCACAAGTTGAAAGTGTAAAGAAACGTTGCTTACCAAATGCCTTAAATTATCCTATGTTGGAAGAGTACGATTTCAGGAACGATACTGTAAATCCTGACTTGGATATAGAGTTGAAAGTTAACGCTATTCCACGGCCTTATCAAGTGAAGAGTCTTAGTAAGATGTTTGGGAATGGCAGAGCAAGGTCAGGTATCATCGTTCTTCCATGTGGCGCAGGCAAATCGATGGTTGGTGTTTCTGCAGCCACTAGAATTAATAAGAGCTGTCTTTGCTTAGCCACACACACAGTATCTGTTGATCAGTGGGCTCACCAATTCCGGCTGTGGTCCACCATTCGAGATGATCAAATTTGTCGTTTCACTACTGACAGCAAGGAACAATTTTGCGGGGATGCTGGAGTAGTGGTGACAACTTATAACATGGTTGCTTTTGGAGGGAAACGTTCTCAAGAATCTGAGAAGCTTATTGAACAAATAAGAAACCGAGAGTGGGGATTGCTTCTATTAGATGAAGTTCACGTAGTTCCGGCGCATATGTTTAGGAGAGTCATCAGCATCACAAAATCTCACTGCAAACTTGGACTTACTGCCACGTTGGTTAGGGAAGACGAAATAATTACTGACTTGAACTTCCTTATCGGTCCAAAGTTGTACGAGGCTAATTGGTCTGATTTAGCCAAAGGAGGATTTATTGCAAATGTGCAGTGTGCGGAGGTGTGGTGTCCCATGACTAAGGAGTTTTTTGCTGAGTATTTGAAACAGGAAAATCAAACGAAGAAACAGGCTTTGTATGTAATGAATCCTAATAAATTCAGGGCATGTGAGTTTCTCATCAGGTTTCACGAGCAGCAGCGTGCTGATAAGATTATCGTATTTTCTGATAACTTGTTTTCACTCACAGAGTATGCAACGAAGCTTCGGAAGCCTATGATCTATGGTTGTACGAGCCACGTGGAGAGGATGAAAATTCTCAAGGCGTTTAGAACTAGTTCTGACGTGAACACCATTTTTCTTTCAAAAGTGGGTGATAATTCCATCGACATCCCCGAGGCAAATGTGATCATTCAAATTTCGTCCCATGCTGGTTCAAGGCGCCAAGAAGCACAACGACTAGGCCGTATACTCAGGGCAAAGGGGGGTCCTCGAGGGGGATCAGGGATGGAAGAATACAATGCCTTCTTTTACTCGCTTGTATCAACTGATACACAAGAAATGTACTACTCAACGAAGAGGCGGCAATTCCTGATTGATCAAGGTTACAGCTTTAAGGTGATCACAAGCTTGCCTCCGCCATATTCAGGGCCTGGGTTGAGTTATTACCACGTTGAGGAGCAGCTTGAACTTCTTTGGAAGGTACTGAATGCCGGCGATGATATAGTTGGTATGGAGGAAATAGAGACAGAAGAAGATATAGATGCCAAAACCTTTGGTAGAGAAAATCGCACTGTGGAATCAATGAGCTCTTATTCAGGAGCCAAAGGAATGATCTATATGGAATACAGTGGAGGCCAAAAGAAACCTGGACCTGGAGGACTTGTCCAAACAAAGGGCAAGCCCAAGGATATGTCCAAGAGACACTTTTTGTTCAAAAAACGCTATGTCTGAACAGGGCAATGTATTTGCAGAGGTTCTGCAAAGTTCGTCGTCTTAGATAGTATTAGTTTAGTATGTAGATGTGGCATCAAAGGAGCTGCTTGATTAAAGACTGTGAATAGTAAGGTTCACTTAGTCAGAGAACTGACTGTTACCTATAGTTTCTACCACTTGTAACTTTTTTCTTTCCTTAGCTTGGGGTGGAGACTCCTGGAGCTTTTCGTGTCATTCTGCTAGTGCTATGGTGGGACATAAAGTTGATTATTTGATTCGAAAAGCCATGGAGTTTTATCAAATGACAAGATCCACCACCATTTTGGTCTATTATGATAATTTTTGAGATTCAAAATCCTATGTGCTATAAGAGTAGAGAATGCAGCATGAAGATAGAGTATATGTGCGAGATGCGATAGGAACTGGTCTTTAGCCCACTTTTTCATGCTTTCCAACTGTCGTCATCACTTGGGACACATGACTAATGAAGAAGCTGGAATCCAATAACCAAGAGTTGAAATTGGAACTCCCACCAACAATGATTAAAAGGGTTATGGGACTAATAAAGAATCCAGTCAAGTACAATAAAGTCAAGTAATGTTCAATTATCTTATAGATGTACCATAAAAACCTGAGCCCTGAAACTTAACCTTAGGGTCAAAAGTTGTGTCCCCTAAACACCTGAGCCCTGAAACTTGACCACTGAACAGAGCTGAAATGCCTTTACTGCAATTCTATTGATACATATTTCATTGACCTTAGGGCTTTGGTTAGGGGTACATGTGGATTTGGGGATTTCTCTACTGCATAAAAAAGAAAGTATTTCCTTAATGACACACCAAGTTGGCGTGAAACATATATAAATTTTGATGTGTGGCTAAACGAAATTCATATATCAGGCTATCCAAGACAGAATACAGCGAACTCTCTTCTTGAAGTTGGCATTTAAGTTCGCGTCACTTTTTGAGTAGTAGTAGTTATGAATAGTAGCTGGTGCATCTTTTATGAGCTAAAAGCTTCTTTTTCTTTTTATAGTCTCCGGGGTAATGTAATAGGTTATGTTTTTTCAAGTTAACTTGGGAAGTCTAGGTGATATATGTCCAATTTATTATGGAGCATGGATCAAGATGAGATGATGATTCTTTTAGGCTACTGAGTTTTCTTACAGTTGGCATTACCGAAAAAGATGAGTTGGTGGTTTAAGCAGTTTGATCTTTGGCTCCCTACCGTTGGAAAAATGATTCTAGTATATGAAAAAGAAGTATTATATTATTATCTATGTTTATTTTATTAGATGAGTCTCAATATCCTCTTTAATTATTCAATGAATTCATTAAAGATAGCCAACTAAATGACTTTTGACCAAAAATTTGTCTTCAATTGCCCAAATGAATAGTCTTCAATGTATTTGATGACATTCATTCTCATACTTTAAATTGTTGTTATTGAGACATTAGTAGTCTCTCTCTCTTTTGGCTATATGTGTGTGTGTGTTCTTGTATAAAGTGGAGTGGAAAAAATCAAAAGAAGATCTTTTCTTTTTCTTCTTTATCTCTTTGGCTGGGTTGATATTATTAACTCTTTGTTATATTATGACTTCTAGTTTTGTACCAAAAGAGCTTGTTGAATCATGGGGGATACACTCATATCGGGTGAAATATCTTTAAGGACAGTGTCCTTTGACAAGCCTCAAGGTACGTGAAGTTCCTACAATTGTACTTCATGATATTCGTGATGAAGTGTTCGTGTTCGTGATGAAGTGTTCATGTTCGTGATGAAGAAGTATTTTCCATAAGAATTTCTAACACCTAATACCTTCTTCAACCTATGCAATCCGCCGCCTGCATCACCACCACTTCTTTCTCCGCTACTATTGCCACCTCCTCTTATTCCATCTCCACCACCACAACAACGTTATCCTCCTCCGCTGCCATTACCATTGTCACTGCCCATGTCACCACCACCTCCACTCTCACTACTATCGTCATCTCCTCCTATCCCTTCTCCACTACTATCAATCTTCTTTTTTTTTCCTCCACCACCATTTCCGTCGCAATTATCATCACCACCTCCTTTATCATCACATGTATTATACCTACGGAAGAGTCATCTGTTGCAACAGAAGGATTATCTGCATAATTTCTTTCAATAACTTAATGTTTTGACAGTTGTTTCTGTAGATTTCTTCAATAATTTTTTTTAAAAAAGAATCTTCAAATTTTTTAAATCAATACACAACAGTTTATAAAAATAAGGACCAAAAAAGAAAAAAAGAAGAGCCCAATAAAAAATAATGAACGTCGATGACGATGATGTTGGCAATAAAGATGATAAAGAAAAATAATAAGAAAATGGAGGAAGAAAGAAAAAAAAAAGCAGAAGAAAAGATGAGGAAGAGAGAAATCGTAAATAAAAAGAAAGTGAGAGAAAAGAAGAATGAAAAGATAATGTGGAATGAGCTAGGAGGCTTTTATGCTTGGTTTAGTTTGTCACATAGACCCTTCTACTTAGGACTTTGCCAAGAGAACCCTCGTACCCACTGAAGCGCAACAATTCAAACACTTTTTTTGATCTGGCATCCTATGTGGCAAAAGTAGGTTAAGTGCACGTGATATACTCACTTTAGGAGCATGAAGTACTACCAAAAGGCCCTTAACGGTCATTTTTGAAGGGGCTATAGCATCTATTTTCTTCCCCAAATTACCAAATATCATTAATGCGCTTCTTCTTCTCCAAATTCTTTAATTTTCTTCTCATTTCTCTCTCTCTCCAAATTTCTTCTCTTGAAATTTCTTCTTGCTGTCCATATTCATTCTGGCCCGTTGATTTTGTACTTCTTCTTTTTTTATTCGTTAAAGTTTATTATTCTTCACAATAACAGTTTGTTTTTGCTATTGTGGACTTCACGCTGAACTTATAATGTCAAAGACATCAACGAATTCTTGAAGAATGTTTTGGAGTTGTCAAAGATATGAAAATAGTAATGGATGTGAATTTTTTTGATGGGATGACATAGTTGATTGTATATACCAAGCTCATCCTATATATCAAGAACAATGCTACATGAATAAACCTTCAACAAATGTTGATCATGGAAGACATGGAAGGTAGGGAAGGCAGGGATGGCAATGAAGGCATGGAACATAGGGGAGATCGAGCTTGCATATTGATATTAATGTTATTATGATGTTTTCATTTGGTTTCTATGTTTTGTATTGAAGATGGCGTTGTGACAAATTGTTCGTGTGAGTATTACGATGATGAAATATAATATTTGATAGTTATCAGTGTAAGGCTTATATTTATTGTGATCTACCCACAAATAAATAGAAATAACTTGTTTGTCATGGAAAATTAACACAATAGATGAAAATTAAACTAAAATCAAGCTACACAAAACATAAGTTAATAGTTTAAAAACATTCAAGGCTACAAAACTGTTAGACCCCGTAATTAACATAATTGGGGCAAAGTGTCAACTTGAAAACTTTTGGGGATATTGTGCAATTTGTCAT
>JAPFFP010077173.1:0-23065 GCA_026153255.1 Solanum medicagineum | reverse complement strand
CGGAAAAAGAGAGGGAGTTACTGGGCTATTTGAAGGGGCTTGGGACTTACATGTGCATAGGCCTTTTCCCGGGGAAAACTGGGAGAAACAAAACCGTGCGCTGGTGCATGGGCGACCCATGGCTGACAAAGCGGACAATATATGCACGCGTGGGGTCCGGGCTGTTACAGTTATATATTTTTCAATTTTCTTCAAAGTTCAAGAATGAGTACTAATTCTGCAAATTCTCAGCCTCTGATGACTAGGAGTAGTAGTATGTACATCTTATTCAACCAACTCAATTTAGAAAACAAAACGTTCATCCTATATCACCAACAAATGTACGTGTGTTCCAATAACAACTAGAATACCACAAAAATGGATTGAACTATAGCAGCAATAACTCATGATGTAGGATAACATTGATCCTAATTTTAAATTTTCCATGAACACTCCTCTGATCAAAACTTACAAAATGTAATTGCTCCCTCAATTACATTTGTGTGTGTTTTTAGAGTTCTGATTTTAGTACTTTTATTTTGAAATTTGGAAAAATCAACCAATAAGGGTTTTCTATGAAGTATTGCAAGAGGAACTCACAAATAATAAATAGACTTAGCACAAATATGGTAAGAAGTCACTCGAAGGTTTTCCATTCTCGCGGTTCTCTCTTCACTATTTTTTTCATTTCATAAAAAAAATCCGATTCTTAATTTTCTAGATAAAAAGTAGTAAAACTTATTAATGATATATGTAGATAAATTTAACATTGACTAGAACTAATTATTATTCTCTGTGTGTGACATAATAGAAATTACTATAAATATAGTACATCAAAACTTTGCGAAACAAATAAAATAATAGAGAAAAGTCCAAAAAATGAAAACTATTTCTTGGTGTACTATTCTAGTGTACACAATCATGATCCACCCACATATCGTAGATATCTAATTTCCTACAACAGTAGTTCCAAATAGAAATTTACAAGAGGCATAAATATTGTGCCTAAAGCGTTAAGCTTGAATGCATCCTCATCCTCATCCAAGCATGCTAAGCATTCTAAAGTTGATACTTCTTTAGTTTGTCCAATTACATCTATGCATAAAATGGAGACAAATAATGAATTGGCTAATGCATTCATGGAAATTCAAATAGTTTTGGAGGTACTTCTAGAAGGGTTTAGGCTTAATAGTAAATCTTAGCACTGCTTTTCATACCAGACAAATGGCCAAGCATAGCGTATAATTCAGACTTTAGAAGATATGTTGAGATCATGCGTCACTGATATTAAAGGCAATCGGGATGACCATTTGCCTCTTACTGAGTTTGCATACAATAATAATTATCATTCGAGCATTCAGTTGGCTTCTTATGAAGCGTTGTTTGGGAGAAGGTATAGATCTCCAATTGAGTGGTTTGAAGTTGGTGAAGCTGAGTTGATTGGACCAAACATAGTTCATCAAGCTATAGGAAAGGTGAAAATCATCCAAAAAAGATTAAAAACTACACAAAGTCACGAAAAGTCCCACATCAATGTTAAACAAAGAGATAACAAGTTTTAAGTGAATGATTGGGTGTATTATTAGGTTTGAACCATGAAGGATGTCATGAGAATTGGGAAGAAGGGGGAACTCAGACCATGTTATATTGGTCCTTATCAGATTATAAAATAAGTTAGGAATATAGGTTAGGAGTTGGAATTGCCCTCAGAGTTCGCCTTTATTCATCCTGTGTTTCACATCTCGATGTTAAAAAGATATTTGGAAGATCCTTCATTGATAGTGCCTATTGAGAGTGTTGGGATTAGTGATAATTTTTCCTATGAGGAGATTTTAATCCAAATTCTTGGTCATCATTTCCCTTATTCTGACATCCCCGTGATTCTTGACGAGTTGCTGCCAAGACCAGCTACTGATCATCGCCTTGGTGTTCTATTGCCTCACCAACTAGGTAATCAGGTTCACAAATTGAGGAACAAAGAGGTCGCATCTGTCAAGGTTTCATGGAGAAATAAATTTGTTGAGGAAGCTACAAGTGAAGCTGAAGAAAATATGAAGTCCAAATATCCATATCTACTTGTGCCTACAAATGATGATGTTGAAGGTACAGTTTTTACACTTATCTCAATTTCCGAGTTTGATGTTCATTCTTGAGTAAGAGAAATTAAGTTTTCTAGTTTTTGAGTATTTGGTGCTATGATGGTAGTTATTCTTGACGTCTCCTAGTTTCACCATCATATGCGGATGAATGATCCCAAGGGGAAGACATTACAACATCCCCTAGATTATCCTGACTTAAAAAGTGCAAAGTCCCAAAAAAAAGGCCTAAGAAAATAGACTTTGTTAGTGATTGTGAAAGAGCTTCTATGGCCCGTAAAAATTTCTATGATATGTAGATGGGCCTTGTGGTTCCACCTAATACTTAGGAAAGCCTTGATCTTTTGGGACTTGATCTATGAACCTATTCCACGACTTATAGATTATTCTAAAGTCTGTAGATAGGGGTTTCATAGATGAGATTCAGAGGAAGAAATGTTTTGTCTGATTTCCACACAGGTTCACAAGTAGTAGACTAGGTCTCATAGTTTTCTTATGCCTTACAACATCCAGTGCACGTGTGACACCCAATAACTCTATTCTTATATATTTATGTTTCAAGCCTCATTCTTATATGTGAGATGTGGATTAGGGTCATAAGAGACCTCTAGTGCATAGTTGAGTTCAAAACTTTTAAATAAATTGTGTTTCTCACGTTAGATTATATAAGGGTTAACTTTAAATGACCATAAATCTTAGAACAATACTTTAATGTTGTGTATAATTTTATTTTTAAAATTGAGTTAGATGACTTTTCATAAAGAAAGAACTACTTGAGTAAATAGAACAATAACTTACAAGAGGGACTAGGTTCCCATAATGAAGAACAACAAAAACAAAATGAAACTAAAAGTTTATATCTACCTCTCTAGAGAAGCATCATTTTCTATGATGTGAAAATGATGTACATGGTTAAGCACAACATACTTTAGAATTGGACAAATTGAAGCAACATCAACTTTAGAACTCTTAGAACGCTTGGATGATGATGATAATGATGTATTCATGCTTAATGCTGTAGGGACAATATATATTCCTCTTGGAAGTTTGTATTTGGATTTACTATTGTAGAAATAAGGGGATCTATGATATGTGGGCGGTTCATGATTGTGTTCGGTAGAATAGGACACCAAGAAATAGTTTTTATTTTTTAGGCTTTTCCCAATTATTTTCTGTTCTTCATAGTGCTTTGTTGTACACTTATAGTAATTCTTGTTACGCCACACACGCAGAATAATAATCAATACTTGTCATTGTTGAATTTATTTACACATATAATTAATAGCATTTACTATTTTTATCTGGAAAATTAAGAATTGAAATTTTTTTATGAAATAAAATATGGTGAAGAGAGCAAACCTTGGGAATGGAAAACCTTTGAGTGAACTCTTAACACACTTGTGCTATGTCCATATATCATTTGTGAGTTCCTCTTGCAACATTTCATAGACAACCCTTACTGGTTGATTTTTACTAATTTGAAATTAAAAGTACTAAAATCAAAACTCAAAACACAATATAAAATGTAACATAGGGAGTAACTACCTTTTATAAGTTTTGATTAAAGGAGTCTTCACAGGTAAAGTTAAATTAGGATCAGCGTTATCCTGCATCATGTGTTGTTGTTGCTGCAAATCAATCCATTCTTGTGATGGTGTAGTTGTTGGCACACACATTACAGTCATTGGTGATGTAGAAACAAAGATTTGTTGGCTAGATTGAGTTGGTTGAATGGGATTTAAGTGTAATTTTTGGTTATCATTTTGATCCATGATCATGGCCTGATCATCTGACTTTTCTTGAAGAGTAACCCGAAAATCCATGGAGCATATTTTAGGTAAGTTACTAAAATTAGTCGTGTCAGCACCTAAAAGTCTATCAAAACTATCCCAATCATCATTTTCAAATGTCTCCAAGCCTATGTTCGGAGGTACAACATTGTTAAGTCCATTAATCTTATAGCTTCTTATCATAGCGCTTAGATCCCAATCATTATCCTCCATTTTAGAGCTATATATCTATAATTATATCAAGTTAATTGCAGGGAAAAATGATAGAGGCAAGAAACAACAACAACAACATACCCTCTGGGAGGGTAGCATGTACGTAAACCTTACCACTAACTCATAGAGGTAGAGATGTTGCTTCCTGGAAACCCTCGTCTCAAAAACCCATAAGCAAAACAAACTAGATATGGAAAAAGGAAATGAAAAGAAAGGGAAGAGAAAGAGCGACTAATAAAGAAAAGCACATGATAAAATGCAAATACGATAAAATTAACATATCAAGATGGATGACAACCCAAGATATAATGGTAATGTAAATACACTAAAAATAAACAAAAGAACCAATAATAATAACATACGATGTAAAGACATCACTTGTAAGGACCCAGACGTTGTACGATCTCATTGGAGCTTGAACATTTTGGTTTTGGGAAGTTTTGGACCAAGATGATGCTCTATTGGAGCCCTCATGGTTCGTGTGAGGTCACACGGCTCCTGCGAAGCCTCCATGGAGTGGCCGTTGGCCTTATGAAGGTGTTTTTTCTTTAAATATGGAGTTTTAAACTAAGGCACACCACAAAGAAAAGTCACTGACCATGTGGTAGGCCGTGTGGTGGCCTTAGCCTTGAAATCCCATAGCTCATAACCAACTATAGGGGTACGACCACGTATACGGTCTATACAAGGTGGTACGACCTATATGGCCTCCCATATGGCTTCTGGAGTAAAATTTTTCTAAGGATGGAATCAACGTCTCGGAACTTCGTCCTGGAGAATTTTTCTAAGGGAGGTGAAATGGGTAATCATATGGCCTGTGTGGCCTTGTATGGCTCATGTGGCCCTCCATATGGACGATTTCATCAAAAAATTCTAAGCACGGGATTACCATTTCGGGCCTTCGTCAAGTGAAGCATTTCCCAAGTGCTGGATCACGGACAAGTATACGGTCCATGTCGCATGTCACGGACTATATGGTCCTCCATGAGGCGTCATTTTTCAATTTTTCAACTTTTTTCATTAAGGGTTTTTTCGTAATTATGGTTTATTCGAAGGGTGATTTGTGACTTCCTATTCTATCTAAAGACTTCCTAATGACCTAAAACTTTATTCCTCTCATTCAAATTCATTCCTCATATTTAAAATTCTCTCAAGTTTACCTCAAAGAACTCTAGTGGAAATTAAGCTTGGTGATTAAGGAAGGACTCTATCTTCACCAAATTTCTTCTTGAATCTTCTTCATTTGCTAAGGTATGTGTGTTTAATTGTTGGTTCCTTTCAACCAAGAAAATCCAAACTCTTTCCAAGTGATTTTCCTGAATTATAGCTTAGTTTAAATATGTGTTTTCAATATTATTGTTTATTAAATTCAATTGACGCGTGTGCTATATATTGATTTTAAAGTGAATTAAGCCTAAGATGATGAAATGCATTGAAGTTATGAAGTATGTAAGTGCATGTCCCCTTTAAAGCTTGATTTTTGCATCGGTAATCGATATTATGATTTAAATGTGAATTTTACTTATGTTTTTAATTGAATTTCATATGATTTAAGTTTGAACCTCTGTTACACATAATAATCTCACCTTATTCATAGCATATTCATTCATGAGCATTGGATTTTCATGAAAATTACGATGTGGGTTAAGCCCAATTATGTTTATGTAAATGATTTTGATAACATATTGCTTATGACAAGAATATGATCACATAAATATCTATTGTTATGGTTCTTTGAGCATTTTGGGTGTTTGCACTATATCCTTATGTGAATGAGCTATTCTTATGCGTAAGGATAATGATTATGAACAATGATTTGGATTTTGAGCATAAATGTGCATTGAAATGATTTAAAAAGACTATTGTCTCTTTTGAAAGCATGTATATATATAAGTATTCTCGTAGGACGTTTTGACTTAGCACCGATGAATTAGGGGTGTAAGGGATATCCCTAAGGGTCTCCTCTCTTTCCTTAAACTATGTGCCAATATAGGTATATGGTCGTCATTATCAAAAAGACTGGGTCCACTACATATGAGCATTTGTGCATTTCATGCATCATTGATTTCATGGTATATCGTATATATCTTTTGACATATATATCTCTCCTATTATGTGCCTTTGTCATCTAAAATTACATACAGGTTTGGTAAGTCATATGCATTGCATGCCTGTATACTTAATACATTCAAACCTACTAACGCATACTTTTTCCTACATGATCTAACAATATAGGGACCGAGGGCTACATTCATCCACCGTACAACGTCTAGCTTGGATCTCAAGATTTTCTTGTTGTTGTGAGTCCTATCTTCTAAGGACAATCCACCATCTCTCTACCTATGTTGTTTTGTGTATGTTATTTACTTGAGGGTGATCCCAGGGTATATCTTGGGCCTCGTCCTATCTTATGACTTGAGACATTGTTGGACATCTTGTAAACTCCTTTACGATTATATGCTAAGTGTTGTAATTAGTGATTATGCTTATGGATATGGCTACCTTTTGGATATCGTTATGTGAATTATTTATATGCTTATGATATGGGTATGTGTATGATAAAAAAGATCCTAAGTTCTAAATTTCCCCCAATGAGTGAGTCATACTTACACATCCCTTATTATCTGTATGTGCTATGTATTATGTGGAATCATATTAATCTCTTTCCCTATGACATCCACATAGCGTGAGTCCTACTTTCCCATCCCTTAGAACTATATGGTTACTATACATTTATACTTCCTAATCAATGATGTGAATATGGATACTTTGAGGCTTCTTTGGCGACTCTTGGGTTTCCATTTTTCATGTCACTCCTAGGCCCTGGGTTTGAGTAATGACAAGCTCGGTATCAGAGAACTAGGTTTGTAAATGATCCTCGAAGTCCAAGATGCCGCGTCGAGTAGAATCTTATTCATAGGTGTGAAGTGCACTATGCCTATGAGTGGGAGGCTATGATAAAGTTCTAGGAGTCGTCTAACTTCTTCATGTCTTATGTCATGCTAGGGGTCATATGTTTTGTTTCGTTATCTTGTTGGTGTCCTTGCTCCATTACAGAAGATACCTCAAGGAAGAGCTCCCCTACCAAGATCGGCCTCGGCCATTGAGGGTCAAGCACCTCAAGGACCTATGGATGAGCCTATCTTTAATGGTGAATTCCATATGGCCTTTGCTATTCTTGCCTAGGTTGTGACCTCTCAAATAGGCAAGCTAATCTTCCTTCGGATCCCACCCCAACTTCTAGTGTGAGAGATTTCACCTAGATGAATCCTCCGAAGTTCTATAGGTCAAAGGCTAATGAGGATGCTCAAGAGTTCATTAATGAGCTCACTAAGGTGTTGACTATTATAGGTGTCATTTCTAAGGAGAAGCTGAGTTAGCTACCTATCAATTGAAAGATGTAGCCCAAGTGCGGTACACCTAATGGTCGATGGAGAGGGTTTGCGGTAATGCTGATAATTGGGAAGAGTTCAAGTTTTCTTTTCTAGATCATTTCTTCCCACTTGACTTTAGGGGAGCTAAGATGATTGAGTTTATCAACCTAAAATAGGGTGTCATGAGTGTAAGGTACTATGCCCTCAAGTTCACTAAGCTCTCTAAGTATGCTCCTATGCTAGTGGCTGAACCCCGTGCAAGAATGCACAAGTTTATTTCTGATATCTCTGATTTAGTTGTGAAGGAATGTTGTATGACTATGCTTATTCGGGATATGGACATCTCCTGGTTCATGGTATGTGTTGAATAGATAGAAGGGTAAAAACTCAAGGAGAAGAGAGTGCATGATCTTAAGAGGGCCTGTTATGATGGTGGATTCTCTAACTCCAAAGGTGGTGGTTATGGTTGCTTCCACAAGGGCTAAGGTTCTAATGCTTGGGTTGTTAATGCTAAAGTGCCTCCTCCTAAGGAATCGGTTAGTGGTGCACCATGGTTTCTTTAGTGTGTCAAGTGTGAAAGGAATCACTCGGGCGCTTGTTGGAGACAGTTGAGTGCACGCTTTAGGTGTGTTGACAAGAATCACAAGGTTGCTGATTGTCCTATGAATGCCCAAAGAGGGCAAGATCAAGTGACTGCAGATGGGTAAGGCTAGCCAAGGGCTCCATAAGGTGTTGCCCCAAGGAACAACAAGTTTATGCTCTTCATGCATGTCACGAGGTGGAAGAGGCTCTAGATGTTGTGATTGGTATGTTAAAAGTTTTTGATTTTGATGTTTATGCTTTGCTTGACCCTGGTGCAAATTTGTCTTTTGTGACTCCTCTGTTGGCTGTTAAGTTTGGTTTGAGTCCCCAAATTTTGAGGGACCCTTTTTATTTTATACCCACATATGTGAATTTGTTGTTTCATATAGAGTTTATCAAGGTTGTCCTATTTCTGTGTAGCATAATGTCTTCCCATGTGATCATGTGGAACTTGAGATATTTGATTTTGATGTAATTCTCGGGATGGATTTGTTTCATGCATCGTATGCCTCTATAGATTGTAGAACCGAGAAGGTGAAGTTCCAACTTTCAAATGAGCCTATTCATGAATGGAAAGGTAGTGACTTTGCTATTAAAGTTGATTTAATTCCTACCTTAAGGCCCGAAAGATGATTCCAAGGGGTGTATTTAACATATTTTGAGGGTTAAGGATGTAGAGTCCAATCACCTATTCTTGAATCAGTCTAGGTGGTGAATGAATTTTGGAATGCGTTCCCCAAAGACTTGCCTGGTATTCCTCCCAAAAGGGAAGTAGACTTTTGCATATATCTTTTCCTGGATACTCAACGTATCTCTATTCTTCCTTATTGTATGGCACTGGCTGAGTTGAAGGATTTGAAGGATCAGATGAAGGATTTGTTAGAGAAAGGTTTCATTAGGCCAACTATATCTCCATGGGTTGCTCTGGTGTTGTTTGTAAGAAAGAAAAATGGATCTATTCAGATGTACATTGATTATAGGAATTGAATAAGGTAACTGTTAAGAATAAGTATCTGTTTTCCTAGAATCGATGACCTTTTTGATCAAATTCAAGGGGCTACCCATTTCTCAAAGATTGACCTTCATTTCGGTTATATTCAGTTGAAAGGTTAGGGAGTGTGATATTTCCAAAATGGCTTTTTGGACTAGGTATGGGCATTTTGAATTTGTGGTAATGTCATTTGGTTTAACTAATGGTCCGGCCTTGTTTATGGATCATATGAATTGGGTTTCCAATCCATTCTTTGATAGCTTTGTAGTTGTCTTCATTGATGATATTCTCATTTATTCCCAAAGCGAGCAGGAGCATATGGATCACTTGAGGTGGGTTCTTGAAACTTTGAGGGAGAAAAAGTTGTAAGCCCAATTTATCAAATGTGAGTTTTGGTTGGGTGAAGTAGCTTTTCTTGGTCATGTGGTATCCGGTGATGGCATAAAAGTTGACCCAAAGAAGATTGAGGCCATGAAGGATTGGCCTAGACCATTGATTCCTTCAGATATTTGGAGCTTTCTTGTGTTGGTTGGATATTATATGAGGTTTGTCAAAGGGTTCTCATCTATTGCATCTCCATTGGCTAAGTTCGCCAAAAAGAAGGTTAAGTTTGTGTGGTCGAATGAATGAGAAAAGTTTAGACCGTGAAGGATCGACTTACATAGCCAAAGCTTTCAGACCTTGAAGGATTGGCTTACATCGGCCACTGTTTTGACTTTACTAGATGGCTTAGATGGGTTTGTGGTGTATTGTGATGCCTCTTGGATTAGGTAGGGTTGTGTATTTATGAAACATGGTAAGGTAATAGCTTTTGCATCAAGGCAATTGAAGGTGTATTAGCATAATTACCTGACTCATGATCTTTAGTTGGCGGCAGTAGTATTCGCTTTGAAAAATTGGAGACACTATTTTTACGGGATGCATGTTGATGCCTTCACCGATCACAAGAGTTTGCAATATGTATTCACTCAATGGGATCTTCACTTGAGGCGAAGGAGATGGTTGGAACACCTAAAGAACTATGACATGAGAGTACAATATCACACCAACAAGGTGAATGTTGTGGCTAATTCTCTTAGTAGGCTAACTATGGGGAGTGTAGCTCACGTTTTGAGGAGGAGAAGAAGGAGTTGACAAAGGATGTTCACCATTTGGCTAGGTTAGGTGTTAGGTTGGCCGACTCTAATGATGGTGGTATTCATGTTCAAAATGGGGTCGAGTCTTTGTTGGTTGTTAATTTAAAGGCTATGAAAGATCTAGATCCATCATTGGTTGAATTGAAGAAATTGGTTTCTTAAGGAAAGATAGAGGTGTTCTCCCAAGGGGGAGATGGTGTGCTTCCATATGAAGATCGGCTATGTGTTCCGGATGTAGATGATCTTATGAGGGTAATCATGTGTGAAGGTGATAACTCTCATTATTCTATTCATCCTGCATCTACCAAGATGTATCGGGATTTGAGAGAGGTGTATTGGTGGCGTGGTATGAAGAAGGATATAGCCAAGTTTGTATCTGAATGCCCTAATTGTCAACAAATGAAGGTAAAGCACCAAAGGCCTAGTTGTTCGACTCAAGGCATTGAGATTCCTACTTGGAAGAGTGAAGATGTGAATATGGATTTTGTGGTTGGTTTGCCTCAAGACCGAAGGAAATTGGACTCCATTTGGGTTATCTTTTTACAGATGACCAAGTCGGCTCATTTTCTACTGGTCAAGGCTACTTTAAATGTCGAAGATTATGCAAGGTTATACATCCAAGAGTTGGTGAGGTTGCATAGTGTGCCTAGGTCTATCATATCAGATCGTGGTATCCAATTTACTGCTCACTTTCGGTGGTCATTTGGAAGAGGAATTGGTACTAAGGTGAACTTGACCACCGCCTTTCATCCTCCAACTGATAGACAAGCCAAGAGAACAATCCAAACCTTGAATGACATATTGAGGGCTTCTGTGTTGGAGTTCAAAGGTAATTGGTATGACCATCTTCCACTCATAGAATTTGATTATAATAATACCTTTCATGGTAGCATTGGTATTGCACCATTTGAGGCTTCGTATGTAGGAGATATAGGTCTTCAGTAGGGTGGTTTTAGTTGGAAGAGATGGCTTTGATTGGCCCTGATTTGGTGTTGGAGGCTATAGAGTAAGTGAAGTTGATTAGACAAAGGTTAGAGACGGCCCAAAGTCGCCAAAAGTTTTATTTGGATGTTAGGAAGAAGGACATTGAGTTTTATGTTGGTGATTGGTTGTGTGTAAAGGTCTCACCTATGAATGGTGTGATACGTTTTGGCAATAAAGGCAAGCTAAGTCCCCGGTATGTAGGCCCTTATGAGATTGTTGAGCGAATTGGAAATGTGGCTTGTAGGTTGGAGTTGCCTTCGAATTTGATATCTATTCATCCATTCTTCCATGTATCACTGTTGAGGAAGTCGGTTGGTGATCCTAGTCCTATTTTGCCTTTGGAATGGGTTGAAGTTGAGGAGAACTTGTCTTATGTGGAAGTCTAGGTGGAAATTTTTGATAAGCAAGTGAAGCAACTTCATAACAAGAATGTGGCTTCGGTTAATGTGCTTTGGAGAAATCAACATGTGGAGATTGCTACATGGGAGGTGGAGTTGGACATGATGAAGCGACATCCCCATCTTTTTCATTCTACTCAATCCTAAGGTATTAGCTTCTTCCTTTTCCAGGTTTTCCCAACGCTTTCACTATTGAATTTTATGACATAACATGAATTGTGCGATCTCATTGGAGCTTGAAAATTTAGGTTTCGGGAAGTTTTGAACCAAGGTAATGCTCTATGGGAGCCCTCAAGGTCTTTGTGAGGTCACTCGACACGTGTGGAGACTCAATGGAGTGGCCCTTGGCCTTATGAGGGTGTTTGGTCATTTAACATGGAGTTTTAAACTAAGGCACACAACACATAGACCCCTCACGGTCCGTGTGACACCTCACGAACCATATGGTGGGCCACGTGGTGGCCTTAGCCTTGAAATCCTATTGTCTGGGACAAAGTATAGGGCTATGACCAAGTATATGGTCCGTAAAAGGTGATACAACCCGTATGGCTTTCGGAGTAAAATTTTTTCTAAGTATGAAATCACCGTCTCGAAACTTCGTCGTGTGAGAATTTTTTTAAGGGAGGTGGTAGGGGCAACCATACAGCTTGTGTGGCCTTATACGGCTTGTGTGACCCTCCATATGGGTGATTTCATCAAAAACTTCAAAGAATGGGAGTATCGTTTTGGAGCTTCTTCAAGTGAAACTTTTCGTAGGTGTTGGATCATGGACAAGTATACGGTCCGTGTGGCATGTCAGAGACTGTATGGTCCTCCATTATGCGACATTTTTTATTTTTTCAACTCATTTCAATAATGGTATTTCCATAATTATGGTTTCTTCTAAGGGTGTTTTCTGACTTCCTATGCTACATAAAGACTTCCTAATGACCTAAACTTTATTCCTCTCATTCAAATTCATTCCTCACATTTAAAATTTCTTCAAGTCTCTCTCAAAGAACTCTAGTGAGAATTAATCTTGGGGATCAAGGAAGGGCTTTATCTTCACCAAATTTCTTCTTGAATCTTCTTTATTAGCTACAGTATATGGGTTTGACTGTTGGTCCCTTCCAACTAAGAAGGCCCAAACTCTTTTCAAGTGATTTTCATGAATTTTAGCTTACTTTAAATATGGGTTTACAATATTATTGTTTATCAAATTCAATTGATGCATGAGCTATGTTTATTTATTGATTTTAAAGTGAATTATGCCTAAGATGATGAAATGCATTGAAATGATGAAGTATGAAAGTGCATGTCCCCTTTAAAGCTTGACTTGTGCATTGGTAATCTATATTATGATTTAAATGTAAACTTTTACTTATGTTTTTACTTGAATTTCATAATATATTGTTGATTTAAGTTTGAATCTCTATTACCCATGCTAATCTCACCTCATTCATAGCATATGCATTTATAAGCATTGGACTTTTATGAAAATTATGAAGTGGATTAAGCCCAAATATATTTATGTAAATGATTTTCATAAGATATTGATTATGACAATAATGTGATCACATAATTATCTATTGATATGACTCTTTGAGCATTTTGGGTGCTTGCACCATATCGTTATGTGAATAAGCTACTCCTATGCATGAGGATCATGATAATGAACTATGATTTGGCTTCTAAGTCTAAATGTGCATTAAAATGATTTGAAAAGACTATTGCCTCTTTTAAAAGCATGTTATATAATTATTCGCGTGGGATGTTTTGACTTAGCAATGATGGATTGGGGGTATAAGGGCTATCCATAAGAGTCTTCTCCCTTTCCCGGAACTATGTGGTAGCATAGGTATATGGTGGCCATTACCAAAAAGACTATTTCGTAAGGAATGGTTACGTATTTTGCTATGATATGATATGATATGTTTTGATATGGAAATCCTTCTGAAAAATGAGGTCGTAAGGAAGGTGTCCATCACATCGAAATGATGTGATCGTAAGGTGTGGTAAAGATTACCCTTGGAAAGTAATCTTCTTCTACGGGTGGGAGGTGTACATTAGACTTATTCATGTAACAGATCGCATGGGTTTGTTTTTGTCCATTATAGTCCATCCCCACTATATATGAGCATTTGTACATTTCATGCATCATATATTTCATGGCATATCATATACTATATCTTTCGACATTTATATCTTTTCCTATATTATGTGCCCTCGTCATCTAATGATACATGCAGGTCTGGTAAGTGATATGCATTGCATGCACACGTACTTGGTACATTTAAATATACTAACACATACTTTTGCCTACATGATCTAACCAGGTAGGACCGAGCAATACATTCATCCACCGTATGACATCTAGCTTGGATCTTGAGATTTTCTTGTTGTGGTGAGTCCTATCATCTAAGGACAAACCACTATCCCTCTACCTATGGTATTTTATTTATGTTATTGACTTGAGGGTGAGCCCGTGGTATGGCTTGGCCCCATCCAATTGCATGACTAGAGTCATTGTTGGACATCTTATAAACTACTTTATGATTATATGATAAGTGTTGTGATTGGGGATTATGCTTATGGATATGGCTACCTTTTGGATATCTCTATGTGAATTGGTTATGAGCTTATGATATGGTTATGTATATGATGTAAAAGATCTTAAGTCCCAAATTGCCCCTAGAGAATGAGTCATACGTACCCACCCCTTAGTATATATGTATGCTATATGTTATGTGGAATGATGTTAATCCCTTTTCCTACGACATCCCCATAGCATAAGTGCTACTTTCTCGTCCCTGAGAACTATGTGCTTACTATTCATTTACGCTTCTGAACGATGACGTGAATATGGATACTTTGAGCCTTGTTTGGGGACTCTTGGGTTCCCATTCGCCATGGCACTCCTAGGCCCTTGGTCTGGCTTGTGACATCAATACTCCTACTAACCTACTATCTCATAAATTCACCTACCCCTGCTAACCTACTAGCTCTCTACTCTAATATGTAATCTACACTCTTTTCTATCTAAGGTCATGTACTCTGTGAGATGAAGTTTTGTCATATCTTGTCTGATCACCTCTCCCTAATACTTCTTTGTTCTACCTCCACTACTCTGTGTCTCCCCTAAATCTAACTCCTCGCACCTCCTAATAAGCATCGATACTTCTTTTGTGCACATGTCCTATCCAATGCTAGTCTCGCTTCCCTCATTTTATCAGTCACAGGAGCAACCTCTAGCTTCTCCCGGTGATCTCATTCCTAATCCTATCCCTCATGGTATGTCCACACCATCCATCTCAACATCGTCATCTCCGCAACTTGCATTTTTTAAGCATATGAATTCTTAACTGGCCAACATTGCACCCCATATAGCAAAGATGGTCTAACCACCATTCTGTAAAACTTGCCTTTAAGCTTATGCGGTACATTTTTATCACACAATACTGGTGAGGCAAGACTCCATTTCTACCATGCTGCCCAATACAATGTGTAACATCATCGTCGATATCGCCACTACTCTGGATGATGGATCAAAGTTATTTAAAGATTTCTCACTTAGGAATAGGTTGAGTGGCAAGCTTCATTTCAATGTCTGTTTCATCTCTAGCAATACTGAATTTACACTCCAAGTATTATATTTTAGTTCTACTCATTTTTAACCCTTTGGATTCCAAAGTATATCTCCAAACCTTCAATGTATCATTAACTTTGGCCTGAGTTTCATCAATCAGTACTATGCCATCTGTAGCATACATCATGGAACCCTCACTTGGATAGACCGTGTCAGCTCATCCATTACCAAAGCAAAAAAGAAAAGAGTTCAACACAGTTCCTTGATGGAGTCCCATCTCAACAGGAAAATAGTGTGTGTTTCCTCCTACCATTCTTACTCGATTTCTGTCTTTGTAATACATATCCTTTATCGCCCTAATTTACACCATTAGAACAACTTTCACCTCTAGAAATCTCCATAAAACATCCCTCGGGACTTTGTCATAGGCCTTTTCAAGGTCTATAAACACCATATAAAGGTCCCTCCCTCTCTCCCTATATTTCTCCACTCATCTTCAAAAAAAATGGATTGCTTTAGTAGTTGATTGTCCAGGCATAAATCCAAATTGGTTCTTTGAAATAGACACTACTTTCCTCACCCTCATCTCCACCATTCTCCCCCAAACCTTCAAAGTATGGCTTAACAACTTGATGTCCCTGTAACTGTTACTACTTCGAATTTCACCCTTGTTCTTATACAATGGAACCATTGTACTCCTATTCATTGGGGATCTTAGAAGTCTTCATAATAGCATTAAGCAACCTAGTCAAGCACTCAATATCCTCCTTGACCACGGTCTTCCAGAAATCCACCGAAATTTCATCTGTTCTGATCGCTCTCCCTTTGTTCATCCTACTAACAGCTCGTCTATGTTCCTCAACTTTGAAATGCCTGCAATAACAAAAATCTCAATACCTACCGGAGTGTGCCAAATCACCTAACTCAATATCTCTGTCCCCTTTTTCATTTAAGAGTTTATGAAAGTAAGCCTGCCACCTTATCTTTATGGAATTCTCATCCGCCAACTACTCACCCTTCTCATCCTTAATGTACTTCACTTGGTCCAAATCACGATCTTTTCTGTCTATGACGTTCGCAAGCCTCTACAATCTCTTGTCTTTGCCTTTTCAACTAACTCGACATACAACCACTCAAACACTACTGCCATAGCACTGGTTACTACCATCTTTGCTTCTATCTTCGCCTCTTATAAATATCCTTTAGCCTTAATTTTTTCATCCTCATTCCAACATTCCAACCAATTCATGTAGGAAACATTCTTGGCTTTCACTTTTCCTTGAACTTCTCCACTCCACCACCAATCACTTTAACATCACCAAAGGTCCATCTTGAAACCCCTAGAACCTTGGTTGCAACCCTCTAAATGTAACCAATAGTGGTATCCCACATAGCGATCACATCTCCACTACTTCTCAAGCCCCTAAATTACTTAACTTATCCCACATCTCCCGAGAAAGAGGAGGAGTCAGGCCACCCCATCTAATTCTCGTTCGGGCATAAGTAACCTTCTTCCTCTTGCTCCTCTTAATCTCCAAGTCCATTACTAGAAGCCTATGTTGAGTGGAAATATTTTAACTCAGAATTACCTTACAATTCTTACAAAGGCTTTTATCACCCTTTCAGAGGAGGAAGAAGTCAATTTGGGTCTTAGCTACCGTACTCTTAAAAGTAACGAAGTGATTTTCTCTCTTCAGGAACCATGAGTTAGCAATAACCAACTCAAAGGCTTTAGAAAATTCCAAGAGTATGTCCCACCTCCATTTCTCTCCCCAAAACCAAAGCATCTATGGACATCATCAAAACAGTAGAAGTTGCACCAATATGCCCATTAAAATCTCCCTCGATAAAAATCCTTTATGTGGCTGGTATGCCCCTCACAACCTCATCCAATCTTCGCAAAAGATTTTTATGCCTTCATCATCTAGGCCTATTTGGGGTGCACAGGCACTAACTATATTCACAATACGACTACCGTCCACAAGTTTATTAGACATGATCTTATCATTTGTCCTGTTGACCCCCACGACCTACTCCCTTAGGTCTTCATCTACTAGGATGGTTACTCTGTTCCATTCCCTAGAACCACCTGATTATCATAATTTAAACCCGTCTATGTCTCGCATCTTAGTACCTACCCATCTGGTCTCTTGACACATGTTATATTAATTCGTCTCTTCTTAAGGCTCTTCACTAACTCTATGGACTTCCCTATAAGTGTTCCTATATTCCAATTCCCTACTCTCAACCTAAGTAGGCTCGTTCCCCTTTTACCACTACTACCCCTAGCCTCCAACCTCAACCAATAGCATGACCCTAATCTGCCATTAGACTCCAGCGCGACTAAATTTCACTAAGAACTACTAATTCAACAATTATAAACAGTAGAGAATCAACAATCTCTTCTAACACCACCATAAAAATATAGAACAGTTAAAGCTAACCTATAATTTATAATCCTATAAAATACAAGAGGGTCACAACTAAAGCAATAATCACAATGGTTAATAAACAGCCCACAACACCAAGATGCATAACACATGAGAAATAATCACCCTATGTATGAAGTAAGAATATAGCAAAATAATAAAATGTATTCACAAAAGGTAACAAGCAGGTAAGAAATATTGCAAATATTCTATACTAGAGAGGAAATATTAAGCAAGGGATATGGAAAAAAATAAGAATGAGCAAGCAAATAATGCCAAAATAGGAGAGAGCAGAGAAGCTGACCGGAATAAGAAATTGAACAAGAAAGAAAGGAGAAATGTATAGACAGGAAATCATGCCAAAATAGGAGACAACAGAGGATATAACAGGAATAGGATGTTGAACAATAAAAAACAGGAGAAAATGGAGGATATCACCTGATTAATCTGATCAAAAAAATTAACTACTGAACTTGCCTGACCAGAAATGGTTTTGAATCACTTTCTCGGTCTTGTCATCAGCAGAGATGACATCATTAGAATCTTTAAATTATGGATACAGATCTGAGATGTCACCGGAATATGGAAATTCTAATGTACGGTATTGGAGGAACTAGGGTTTCTGATTTGATTGGGAGAAAACCTCTTTTTCGAAAATGGATGTTGTAGTTCAACTCGCCAATGAGACAATGAATAATGTTGACTAGAAGCATCCAAAGGAAGAGGGAGACAAGCTGGAGTATAAAGAAAATGGAGATGATACAAAGAAATCAACTAGTAAATGATTCGGCCGAGAATTAGAGTCGCACATCATCTGATGTAGAGTTGACGCTGTCGAAGAATTGATATAGAGTGTGTTTGGCAGAATCAAGCTGAAATTCTTAATTGTGATTTTCCATAGAGGCAAAAAAAATCTTTGGAACTTTAAAAATGTGCTTATTGAAAAACATAACAATGTTTTCTATGACAAGGAAGGAAGGTAAAAGATCCAAAGAGAGGGTTGCCTTATGGAGAAAAAAAACTAAGGAAGAAACATTTTAGTGGGTATGAAATTATAAATCAAAGGTAGAGAAAAAAACTAAGGAAGAAACATTTTAGTGGGTATGAAATTATAAATCAAAGGTAGAGATTAATAAAAATGAAGCAAATGTACTCATTATATAGAGGATTCATAGAGCTACCTACCTACTCCCGCATATCCATATTTAATTAATCTCAAGTGCGCATTAAATGTTATTTTCTATCTCAGGGTGACTGAGCATTTAAAGCAGAACACAGAAGATAATCTCGTGTACCTTTTTAAAATTTTTTCAAGAAATTTGGTTGAGCTTTTCACTCCTTTATTTTAACCAACTAAAATCTATACAAAATGGGCAAGCAACACAAAAACAACTAAAGAAAAAACAATAATAAAAAGTGACCGGCCCAGTCTAAAACAATACATTATCCTATTTACAAAATTGTTTAAGCAAATAGGTTTCCTAATTGAAGCTTGTCTCTTCTCTCTTCCTCTCTGGTGCAATTTTGTCTCTAGAAGCTCCTCTGAACTTAGCTTCATCCTCCGTATAATATTTTCAACCAACAAAAAGAATCTTAATGACATTTCTTGAGAGAGTACCTTAGGCCTTTCCAACACTCAAAAAACATAATTGATTATCAAGTTAATCGCTTGATCTCATCACTAGAAAAGAATGAAACATAACTCAACATCACTATGCTATGCAAGTTGAAAAATATAACCAATGTTTTCATTAATCATAAATATTCATAATTTAGTGAAATAATGTACATATTTACTCTTAGGGAGTTTATCTCATCTATAACCACCACTATATGTGCGAGTGATGAGACAACGAACTGTTGTGTCATCGCCACAACCATAAATTACCTCGCAGGAGAAAGGGATGAAATGTCAATGGATCTAATATAAAATCCCTTAATGAGGCTACAGAGTCATTCAAATTATCGACAAGAACTATCCTACGTCGGATACGTAGTCTGTGGGTTGGAGTTATTTGTACTCTTACCAAATTCAGTACAAATACTCCTAAAAAATATGTGCTCATATCTATCAACATTTTAAAATATCTCATTAGATATTAATGGACTTTAACATCAAAACTTCAATTTTATCTCAAAATATCATCATCATAACATTTACTCAAAATATCATTTCAACACAATGCTGAATTTCATCAAAAACTCAATTAAAACAGTCATCGTCTCGATTTGAAAAAAACTTTATTTTATGCATGAAAACCATCAAACTCAATATCAAATAATGCATCGAAAATCCATAATCATTAACTCAATTAGGATTCTTGAAAAATTAGCAACGAACAACAATTCTAACAATCTGGGAGATATGATAATAATAATCTTAATACTTATAATAATATATAAATCAATAGAAGAAGAATTAACTCAATTTGAATTTACAGACTAGATATTTACTCAATGCAATAATCAATTAAAATGGAAACTTAAACAATGGACACTTGGAAGAAGTCAATCTATGCTATGATAGCCTTAAATACCTGGAAAAGTGGAACTTTACATGAAATGAAGGGAGCTTGGTAGAATTGCTCGAACCCTAGCGTGTTTCTACCTCATGAATTAGCTCTCAAAGTATTTTAAGTGAATATGAGAGTATGGGTATCATTATGATTGAGATGGTTCGTATTTAAATCTTAAAATGTCTAAGACAAAATTAGGAAAGGATTGGAGAATGTGAGACTACCCTTCATTAAATCTGACAAACTGGATTACGACATCCTATTGTGGTCTGATTTATGGGCCATAGAAGGCCCTTTCATGGTCTCCTGGAAAAGTTATACTTAGGTCTAAGACCAGCCATCTATGGCTCATAGATTCATTTATGGGTCATAAATAGGTTTTGTCCTACTAAAGTTTGTCAAGATTCAAAGACCATGTTTTTTGTCTGTGGAACACAAACTAGTAACTATAAATTGCAGTCTAAGTTATGGTTCATAGACCATGCTTCATAGTGTCACGCCTCGGGAGGGCACCCTTGGCATGGCTAGCACTCAGTGACTATTGCTAGCTCCCAATCAAACCACTCAACCTCACACATTCATTCAATCACATAATGGTGAAAGACATAAATGAATAAGAATAGTTAAGAAAAGAAATGACAAATGATAAACAAAGGCGAAAGGCCAAACAATCTATTCATCAACTGAGTAAGACTAGTATGAAAGAAACTAGTCAAAAAAAATAATCCAGTCATAACTCAACAATCTAGTCTATGAAGCCTCTAAAGCATCTGACTAAATGGTACCAATGACCGACCTATGGCAACCTTTAAATAAAATAAAATAAGTCTAAACTTAAAGCTAGTATAGAAACATGATGTCCTCCAAAAGAAGGGGAGGATTCATCGATCAGCTGAATGCAAATAGGTCCTTGATGGGGCGCCTATTGATGCCCACTAGTATCTGTCTTTGCATCATGAAAAGATGCAACCCCAAATGGATGTCAGCACATAGACTGTACAAGTATGTATAATAGCAGAATTAGACATTTAAAGAAAGAATAACATCAATTCAAATAGCTCAGCTCAGGAAGTGGGGAATCCAACTAGAAAGTCAAGAGTCTAAAGCAACAATGAAGTTTAGAAAATGACCACTCATATATCATCTAGTCCAATCCACTCAGAGTACTATCTAGGCTTATCTGGGAGTTTCTCTAATCAATGAACATCACCTATGAGCGAGTGATGATACAATGAAGCGACATCGTCGCCATATCCATCCTATACTTTGACAGGGTAAGGGATATCCCGTTAGTGGATCCAAAATCAGTAACATCAATTCCCCTTTTTGGGACAACAGGAAACATCTGTTTCTACGGTCCAATCCTCTCATATGCCGGCTATGTAGCTATTGAGTGTGAGTTGGACTTACTTTTACTCAATATGGTGCTCAGTACTTCTCCGAGACTCAACTTACTTATAAGATATCAATCATATGGATAACTCATTCATCTAGTCTCACTGGACATTTGTCAACTCAATTCATCACATCAACTATCAACTCTTTGGTTACATTCTTTTAAGGTTCAGTTCTTGACTCATAAGGACTCTATCATGCATCATTCTAACTCATAGTATTTAGGAAAACAAAAGTAGAGTTAAAGAATCTAGGGATTCCATAGACTCTTTAGGCTCAAATTATAATCATGTGTTCCCATTTAAGTGAAATATGTAAAAATAACAAAAATTCATGTTAGGGTTCATGTAGAAAAGAAAAATCACCTAATTCAAACATTTAATTCACGAAAATAGTAAATCATGCAAGATCATATGGAAATACATTAGGATTTTACATAAACCTTCAAAAACATTCATTCAATTCAATCATAACTTCATCCATTTGGGTTATGGGGTACAAGGGAAGAATACAATCCATGATTTGGTTAGCCTTACATACCTTGAAGTTTTGAATCTTGAAATGGCTTGGAAAAAATCATAAGATTATCTTTTAACCCTAGCCTTTTTCTCCCTTGAAACCTTGATCTAAGTTGGAAAAGGTGTGGAAAAGAGAGGTGTAAAAGGCGTACTGACTCTCCTTTTCAAAGAGAGAGAACTTTCTAGATGGTCTTAATTTTGTTTGTGTATTTTCTTTTGAGTATAGTGCAAGGTAGTCCTTTTGGGTCTTCAATGTGATGGCCAAATTTTGGGCCTCTTGGATATTCTTTTTTAATAAAATGTCTTGGCCTCTAGGATTTGTTTTTCAAAAAAAAATTTAAGCTTTTGAAAAAAAAAATTGGAAAAGGTGTTTTAGTGTAATAAGATTGAATTGATATGTTTAGGGATTTATTTAGGTGCAAAAACGTTAAGTTTAGGCTTTGAAAGGATGGAAAAAGACCAAATTAACCTTTTTTAAAAAAGTTTTCAAAGTTGTCCACGGACTCACCTACGGCTTATAGAAACTACCATGGCCCATAGAAACCAATCCGTAAACTTTTGGGCAAATTTTGGGGTTTGTATATCGATTCCACAAGCCCAATCTTGGGCTCGTAGATTCACTTATGACTCGTAGATAGGTCTATCACATTGGGGGCTCAAAAATGGATTTTTGTGAGATTTTACCATGAGTTAGCAGAAAGTCACCTTGTAGGTACACTCTGCTCTAGTAGTCCGTAGTAAAATGGCCATAACTCTTTACTCTAACCTCCAAATGAGGTGAAATCAGTGGCGTTGGAAAGCTAATTAAAAGAACATTCATTATTTAGGTCATAGGTCTTGTAATTCTTTGTGTTATAAGATTTATGGTCATTGAAAGTTGACCCTTGTATAGTCTAACGTGAGAAACTCAATTTATAGGAAAGTTTTGAGCTCGACTAAGTAATAGAGGTCTCTTATGACCCTAATCCACTTCCCACATACAATAATGAGGCTTGGAACATGGGTACATGTAAAAATAGAGTTACGAAGTGTCACGAAAGCTCACCTTGCGATCATTCATTCTCGAATATGAGCAACTTGGAGACCTATTAAGCAGGAA
>JAPFFP010077162.1:0-23069 GCA_026153255.1 Solanum medicagineum | reverse complement strand
CTCAGCTTTATTTTCTGCTGAAGTATGAATTTCAAATTGCACTTTTATGACATTCACCACATCTTCTAAAGTGGTACATTGTCTGAAAATATTTCCAAATGCATCTTTATACCAGGCTGTCATCTTCTTTTTAACCTTCTTCAACTTATTCTGAAGCTCTTAAAAAGGGTTTCCATAATATTCATTTTCTATTCCTGTTTTATCATATCTTTGAATTATGAGTGTTTTACCCACAAATTCAGAAATTTAAAAAATTTAACTACAGGTTCTTCTACATAACAGTTTAATTACAAAGGAGCATGATCTTATTCATTCCTAATGAGGTGTTGAACTTCAATTGAGGAAAATATGTTTAACTCCTAGTTGACTAAATCTCTATCTAATTTCTTAAAAATACATTGTTTCTCAATTCTTCCATTCCACCGGATGAACCTACTAACAGATGTTTGCACTTCAATCAAAGCACAATTACTAATACATGTTGCAAAGTATGTTGCCACTTGTTGTGAGAAATCTATTCTTCCTAATTTCTCTTCTGCCTTTAATATAACACTGAAATCTCCCCTTACTATCCATAGGATAAATATCCTTCTGCAATCTCTTCCATCTACTCCCATATTCCAATCTTTCCATAACTTTACATCTAGCATAAACTAAAGTGATGAGGCCCTGATGATTGTTCTTCCTGAAATTGATTGAAATCTATTGAATAGACTCACTAACTATACTTCCTTCTCAATCCTCATTCTGGAAGATCTATATCTTATTTGAACAATTTGCCACTGCTTGACTTATTCCTAATTTTCATTTATATTGTTCCAATTCTGTTGAATTTTGAAAGGTCCCAGAGAACTATGAATGAATATTTGTGTTTTCTGTTAAGATCAATTACTCTTTGAAAAATTTTCTAAGATTTAACTCATTGTATATTCTAAAAAACTTTTTTTTCCTATTTATTAATTAATGTTGACTGTGCTTCTCCTTCTTTGCACTTGAAGCAGCAAAATTGATTTCCCCTTCTTGCCTTTATTCTTCAAGCTCGTTGTATACCTTGGTGACAAGTCTCCTGCAATGCTTATGTGTTGAATGTTATTTTTCATGTTGTTATCTTCTTTAGTGTCTCTTCTTTGATAGGATTCTAATGTGTCCTCTTCTTTGTTTTCATCTACTAACAAAGGTTCCAACACTCTATGAGGTTGGATGTTCTCATGCTCTCTCCTTCCATTGTCCTGTTCTCCTACATTCTTGGAAGTTGAAAGTTGTTCCTTTGTTATTTGTGTCTCCACTTTCTCCATCTTCCTTATGTCTTCTTTGCTCCTTTTTTTTATCAGATGATGAACATTGTATGTTCGCGTTGGCTTCATTAACAATATGTTCATTACAATCCATCTTTAATGAATCGGTTCCAGAATGTTTTTCCTTTTCGCTTACTAAACTGCTTTTTCTACATATATTCTGTACGCAAACTTTAGCAGTTTAAGGAGGACTTTGTTTCTGAGATCTCTTCTTCCTCGAGTTCATCCTCTTTCTCATTTCCTCCCAGTGCTTTAGATTAATTAGTGAACATAATTCTCACCTTGGTCCATTTCATGTGTTGTGGCTTTGTGGTATAATGATCTTTACAACTCCTTTTTTACTCTTCTTCTCCTGAAATTCCTCATTTGGTACCTCCTTATTTATCTCCCTATTTCCTTGTTCTTTGTTGTAGATGTTCTCATCATTGTTTTTTCACCCTTCTCTTACTTCCAATCTTGGTGCTTTTATCTGTTTTTTAGTATAATTTTGGATGTTGTACATATATTGCTCTTCGTCATGCTATTGTAACATGCATGTCTTACAGTATTTAGGGATGTGATATGATTAATCTTAATCCATTTTCTGTTGTCTCCCCGTCCCTCCTCCTACCAATTTTAATGCGTTTGGATAAATCATTCAATAGATCAACTTCCATCTTAACTGCCACGATCCAAAAATTGGCGTCATGGCACTAGCTCAATCCCACCAGAACAAATCAGCCTTAACTCAAAGGAATAATAACCATATCGTGCGGAAGTAATTAACCAGAGCAGATAACTAAAGCTGAGAATTTTCATAAACTTAAATACCACCCAAGGATTGGTTGTCACGTGTACAAGCCACTAACAATACAAAAAATCAAAGAAATACAAGTCCAAATTGTCCTTCTTCTCGAATAGAACAAGTACAGAAGAAATAGGAACAAGAGAGTCAGCCAGATGACAACATCTACCTCTCTACGTCTCCTGGGAAGCCTCGGAGGATCAAGGAAACTACTATTCACTGCCCGGGCTCACAACCTACACAAGTGTAGAAGTAAGGGGTTAGTACCAAATACCACGCAGTACCCAACAAGTCAACTAAAAAAACAAAGGAAGTCTAATAGAATACACAAACTCCTTTTTTTCCAATCGATCTCCACGACTACAACCTGCACAGAAAATTATTTCAACCCGCACAGAAAATTATTCCAACCCAGCAATACATAATACATAATAAAGATGGTATTTCACCATATCACAATTCCAAAGCACAAGTTAAAAATGATAGCACAATCAATCATTAGAATAACATCATGCTATGCAATAATATGCAAGGGTGAAATGCAATGCTTATGCAATAATCGCCGGCAAAGACCTCGGCATTATAACATCACTGAAAAATATCTCAACATCACATCATCGCCGGCAAAAACCTCGGCATCACAATATCATCATAAATTCGCCGGCAAAGACCTCAGCATCACAATATCATCATAAAGTTTTCAACATCGTAATTTCGCCGGTAAAGACCTCGGCATCATATCTCGACAGGTAAAGACCTCGGTCCCAATAGTTTCCATCTCACTCATATCAATGTCCGGAATCAATGCAAATATGCATGTCATGATATGAACTCCACAGACAAATCCACTCATTATCTCCAACCACAACAATATATATGTCAAAAATATAGAATTCTCATCACTTAACCACATTTATCAATTCAAGTACCATAATAACACGTCAACTCACATTTACATTTTTAATCATCTCATTTCTTATAATATTAAAATATTTCACGTATCACACGTAGGAGAAAGGAAAATTTGAGAATTCTATGAGGATACAAAGTTTTGAAAGTCCACCTGCCTTAGTCAAATCATGGTCAATCTAACACTGTCACCTTTCCTTTTTGAATGGAATCCCTAGCACCACGTTCTAGTCAAATAATTATCACCATAAGATTTCAAATTAAAACTAACAACCTAATGGTATTTTTATATACTAGATTACAATTATAATTTAATTATCTATCTCAATAGTTATCAAAATTCTCCACCACGTTCTTTTTAAAAAAATTATCATTTCCCCTCTTAGTCGCGATTCCAAATTTTATGCCCAAGATTATGTCAAAAGTACCTATTTTCGTTCATCATTTGTGTCATAATTAATATTTTTATTTATCCTTTCCGAGCATAAATTTTATGAGTGGTACTAGATAGTACGATTAACTTATAGAATTAATTTGACACGAAAATGAAAAGATTGGGAGCTAAAATGAATTAAAAGTAAAAGATTATAGAAGGAAATTCAAGCAGACAACTTAATGGATTAAAGTTAATATAATATTAATAAATCTTCTATTTTTCCTATTATTTAGAAAGATTGGCGTCATTATGTCTCCATAAATGACAATTTAAAATTCACAAGGGTAGTTTGGTAATTAGCTATAGCACATACCATAATGAATGAAAATCATGCGGTGATGAGCTCATGGTGCTGCTATCATTATTCCCAGGAACAATTAGTTATTTAAGTGACCAACTGATATTAATATTTTATTATATATATGTGTCTTACGTTGTGCCTTTGCATAGACATGTAGCAACATTCTTCTCTCTCTTTCTGTGTATATAAAATTATATGCAATAAACTAAAGAAAGAGCAGCCACAATCTGCAACTCTACTTCTCTCTATAATTTTCCTTTTTGGCTATATTTTGTTGGTTTTCTCTGTGGGTTTCTCTTCATATTTGAGAATCACATGTAACTTGCAAAGAATTCAAGAACGCTTCAAGTTAAAAATTCAGGTTCTATCTTTTAAGTACCATTATTTTTACTTTGTACTTTGTTATTTATTTTTAGGATCCCTTATATTTATTAACAAACTACAAAATAATTCTTTCATAATTAAAACTAATTAACAATTTAACAAGTTACAAAATAGCTCTTTCATAATTAACACTAGTTAATATTTTCTTACAACTAACTAAAGGAATAAAACGTGACTAACAAATACCAAAAATTTAAGAAGTGATTACCGATTAGAGCTTACCTGATGTAGTCTTAGTTCTCTTAGTTTTCTGCTTACCACAAATGAGCAGAATGCTCAAATTTATAGTGGTACATATGGCTCATGAAAGAGCCAAAGAGCCAAAGAATATATATTAAAAAAATATAAGTGGAGACAACATGGGAGGATTGCCATTAATCAGCACTAATGGAATAATTAAAATATTAGTGGATAGACCATTTAATTGACAATCATTAGTGCAACCCACTAAAAGATTATTAATTTAAAAGAAACCGACAGTTGGGTCATTACATTAACCCTTCTACAACTTGACCTTGTTTGATTTTTTCTATCCACATCCACAGTGGAGGCTTTACCACTGCTCATACCAACAGGAAAATGACCTCTTTTCCATAGAAATTTAACAAAAGAGACAAAAGATATTCATGTTATTGTCGTTGTTGTCTGTTCTTTTGGGTCAAAAGGTGGATCCTCTTTAAGGGTTCTCATGTGATAGGAAGCATTTCGATGCCTAATGTAAAAGGCTGATTTCGATAAAAGCCTAACATAGTTTTTCAACTACGAGGCCCTAATCAATATATGTCTTTTGCTTAAAACACCAATTTTGCACTACCTTTTCACATCACATTGTTTAGAAATTAACTTTCTCAAATTTTTGAGGTCCGGACATGCATAAGAAAATTTTTCAATTACCACGTACTCTAGGTTTTCACTAATAATCATATGTTTAATTTCATCATGTTCCGAACAAATACTAGGTTCATTATGAAGATATGATAGATTTAAGGGGTATAGGTTTTTTGAGTAGTGACAACAATTTCAGAAGATTGCATAGGAAAATTTATTCATAGGTGGATCCAATTGTCCCCCTCCAGCGGTGGAGAGAGCATGGTGGCCACTGCCACCGGCAATAGTAACGGCATCAGGGTTTATGTGTAGAGAGAGAAGAGAGAATTTTTTGAGAGAGAGATATTAGTTGGCAAATTCGGTCAAAATTTAATGGGTATACTAGTTAGCAACCTTGGATGGTAGAATTATTGTCATGTGGCTTGCCGCATCACTTTTGTTAACTTTTGAGGGGTATTTATGATTTCTTGGGATAAAGATGGACATATTTTTTATTCCAAAATATAACGGAGGCATAAGTGATCTATTTCATACGATGTATGAGCAATTTTGATAATTTTTCATATTAAGAAAATAAGTATATAAGGAGTAAAATGTATATATCAGATATTTTGGTTAAACGATTTAGGTTTAACAAATTGATCCCGTGATCGAAGTTGAATTTTTTGCTTTACTATTTTTTGTTTTTTCTTATTTTTTAGATTTTTTTGCTCGATTTCTACAAATAATTTTTTTTATCATTTTTCTTTTTTACTTTCTTCTTTCATCATTTTTAGAAGAAAGATCTTCTTCCATTACAATAATCACCTTTTTGTCATGATATTCTATTTATCAATTTTCTTTTATCAAAAGTATTTAATTTTAACAGCATCTTTATTGATTGTCACTACTGCTATTGATATTATAAAAAAACTTAGAAAAAGAATTAGGATTATCAGTGTTTATTACTCTATAAACTAGTGATCTTATTGTATTTTTTTATGTTTTGTGTAGAAAAATAATATATTTTCCTGATTTTTATGATATTTTAAGCTAATAAAATTTCAATGTTGATGGTGATGACATCTGTGGTGTACATGCTAATTTGGGAAGATGAAAAAATATATATTTTTTATAATTAGGAGTAGATTACATATTTAAATATAATTGTTTTGTTAATAATACGTAATGATATAATTGGTGAGTGTCAATACAAATATTTTTTAAAAAATAATTAAGAAAAAAGTGATCCTACCTAAATCATAATTAATTATTTTTAATTCAATTGAAATAAAGATCTAATAGTTATCTCAAGAAATTTTATAATTTTCTTACTGTTTGCAATGCTTAGGGGTGTCAATAAGGGCGGGGCGAGGTGGGGCGGGGCAGGTTATATCCTTAATGGGGCATGCAGGGAAAGTATTAAATAGGGCAGGTTAGATTAGGGTAGGTGAAATATTATTTTTAAAAAATTATAATGGGCTAGGGTAGGGCAGGTTGGCCCAAATAACAAGTGGATTAGTGTAAAGACCCAAAATTTTCAAGCTTATGTATGTCGTTTAAGGCTGTCATGGGCCCCTATGACAAGCCAAGTTTTTAAGGATTTTCGTTGGCTAAGTTCGACATGAGTATCGGTAGAAGGGTCAAATTTAAACAAGCATAACTTTTAGCAAATTTGGAACTGAGTGGCCCACGACATATCAAATGAAATCCCTTTGAGTTAGCTTTCAAATGCACTTGGTTTCACCTAATTTCAAGTTCGGATGAAGGAGTTATGACCATTTTCGTGAGACCCTCCCGTGCCGTGAAGTCCCATGGGCACCTATACGGGCAGTGGTGGCTTGTACGGGGTCATGTGAGGCATGTGAGGCTGGAAAAATCCATTTTTGGCCTAAGGTATGGACCACGACCAGTGGCACAAGTCGTGTGGCTTGCCACTGGTCGTGGGGTGAGGTGTGAAGGTGAGCAAGAGGGCTAAAGTGGGCGTTTGGGGGAGTTCTTTTTCCAGGTGTTGAGCCACGCCCCCTCACCACAACCCATGACATGGGGCACGACCCATGGACCTTGGCATGGAGCCTGGGAAACACTTTCCTGCACCAAGTATGGTCTCACGAGCCCTCCACACGGGTCGTGAAGGTCTACACGACCTGTGGAGGTCTTCGTGGTCACGACAAGACACTCTTTCCAAAGTTTTAGACTAAGTACCTTGTCAAGGGCACTCCACACGACTCGTGGAGTGCCACACGACCCGTGGGACCTTCCGTGGGGCAACACTTTGCCAAATTTTCCATCCGTTCACCAATGACATTTTCGTAAATGTTAATTATCCTAATGACCTTTTTTGACCTCCTAGGCTATCTTAACCTTACTAAAAGACCTAAAACCTATTTATAAGGACCCAATTTCACTAGTCTCATCTCAATCACACTCCCAAATCCTCTCAAGAGCCTCCATTAAGCTTCAATTCAATTTCAAGGAAACCTAAGAACAAGTTTAGATTCCAAGACCCACTTCCAAGCTTCCATTCTTTCCCAACTCAATTCCAAGGAACTCAAGGTCTAAGGTAGGTGGGTTGATACTTGACTTCCTTTCAATCAAGGAGACCCAAAATTATTTTTAAGCAATCTTATGAATTTCTAGTTTACTTTAAATCGGGGTTTTGAAGATTATGAATCCTAAAATTCTAATTATGTATGGCTAGTGTTTATTTAATTATTTTAATGTGATTTAAGCTATTACATAAGGATTTTCTTTGGGGTTTATGGAATTTCAAGTATGCATGTCCCCTTTAAGACTTCTAAATGCATGGGTGATTACACTATGAATTTAAATGTGGATTTAATTATGTTTTCAATTGAATTTCCTATCATATTGTTGATTTAGATTGAATCCTAATTACCCATGCCATTCTCTCATTGTCCATAGCATATGCATTCATGTACATGGATTATTTTGAGAAATTATGTTATGGGTTAAGCCCAATTATGTTCTATAATCTGAGTTTTGATAAAATGTTGGTTATGGCAATATTGTGATCACATAGATGTCTTTGATTTTAGCTTTTTGAGCATTTTGGGTGCTTGCACTATTTTGTATATGAATGGGCTATTTCTATGCATGAGTACATAGACTATGAAATTATGTTTTGACCTTTAATCCTAAGAATACATTGAAATGAGTTCGGAAATGATCTACGTCGTTTGAAAGTATGTGTATACATATATTCGTATATATATTCTTGTGGGATGACGACTTAACACCGATGGATGGAGGATTCTCTCTCTTTTCTTGAACTATGTGCCTAGCATAAGTTTCCTATCCGAAGAGGGAGTTGTCCCCGTAAGGAGAAGAGATATTCGATTTGATTTGTGATTTGTGAAAATCCTATCCGAAGAGGGAGTTGTCCCGTAAGGAAGGTTACTTCATGCGAAGAGGGAGTTGTCCCGTAAGGTGAAATTTGGTCTACCCTTGGCAAGTAGATCACCTCTTTACCGATGAGGGGATTTCATCGGGATTCCAAGTAATAGCCCGCTTGGTCTTACTTATGTTGGTTGAAGTCATATCTCCAATATATATAAGCGCATCATTTGCATTTCATGCATCATGACTTTCATAGCATCTCGTATATTATATTCTTTGATATTCAACTCTTTCTATATTATGTGTCTTGTCATCTAATGTCGATATGCAGGTTTTGGTAAGTTACATGCATTGCACCCAACATGCTTAGTACATTCAAATGTACTAATGCATACTCTATGCCTACATGATGTTACCATATAGGAATCAGAGCCCCTATTGATTCTCCTCGTGGCTAGACAGATTGTTCAAGTTAGCTTTTGGCGAGTCCTCATGTCCGGGGACAATATCTATCTTCTTTCATGCTTATGTTCAGACTACATCTTGTATATTTTGGAATACTTATGACTATGAGGGTGAGCCTGATTGCTTGTCTTGGCCCCCTCTAAGTTCTATGTCTAGAGGTGTTATTGGACAAGTTATGTATTATGCTTGAGCTTTGACTCATTTATGTTATTCAAGTGTTTAACTCTTTATCTTAGACCCAATTTTCCCTTGTTTATGCTTATCGCTTATTGTCATTTTAATTGCTTTCGCGATCAAGGATGTGTAATAATATACTATGAGGCTTATTTGAGGTTCCTTCGGGTCCCCCATTCGCCGGTCACATCTAAGCCCTAGGTTCGGGGCGCGACAATTAGATTTAAAAAAATTGACCCATCTGGCCTTCCAATGTATAGGCGTACAACATTGTGCTACTGGTCGTTTCTTCAATTTTGTGTATGTGTTATTTTCTTAGTTTTGGGTGGCAGCTACCAGCTAGTGATTTATTTTTTTCTGCTTCGAAATGACTGATAGTAAGAAAATTTTTGTATTATGTGCCTGTTTGATTGGGTGTTATCAGGTGCTTCACCAAGCTCTTTGGTCTTGTTTGGTAATATTGTAATGCTTTTCTTTGCTTCTGGTAATATTCTAAGCTCTTTGGTCTTGTTTGGCAATTTGATTAGGTGTTATCAAGTTGATTGACAATATTGTAATGCTTTGCTTTTGGACATATTCTAATGCTCATAAAATAGTGATATTATTGTTCTTTTTCATCAAATTCATTGGGAATAGGGCGGGTCAGGGTAGGGCTTAACGGGGCAGGGCGAGGCAGGACAATCTACTTCAAAATACTAAACGGGGCAGGGTAGGGTCGGTCATAATATTAATAGGTTGAGGGTTTCTCCGCTCTAACCCGCCCTATATACATCCCTAGCAATGTTGCATTTTCAATTGTACTTGATGCTTTTATTTTGAAAAGTCTTGAACATGTTTTTCCCAGGATCTCTTGTCTCCCTCATAAGAATAGCGATTCTTCTCTCTTCATACAACCTTTTTAAGACCTGACACAATCTTGATGCTAGTGATGATATCAATCATGATTTTGATATGAAAGTGAAATGATATTTAAAGAAAAAAATAAACTATCTCAGAGCCTTTCTGAGTAGTGTCATCTACTTTAGGAATAAGTTGAATAAACTAAGATATAATTCATTAGTGAGAAATTCAATCTCAATACTTGTGTTTTTTATCTAACACGTGAAATACTCTAAGCGAACAGTAAGAATAAAAACACTCTTAAAATTCTATTTGTTTGACTATTATATTATTATTATCTCTAATAGGATAATATTGTAAAATTAAAATAATAAACTACAATTGCAGATGCTGAAAATGTTATCTATGTTCAAACCCTTAAAAGGTGTTTGTTCACCTATCATCATAGGATAATTTATCAAAATGAAATTTAAGAGAAAAAATTAACTAAAAAAATATCAACTTCTTTTAATGTTAAAAAAATATCAACTTCTTTTAATGTTATTGACAGTAAAATTTTTCTCTCAATCTTCTTTATAAAAAAGAATATGTTCACTAATATGTTTGTATTTGTTGGGATTGATATAACACCCTTAAAATTATCAAACGCCCCTAGAATGTAATCGTACGCATAACGCGTCTTCCCAAGCTTCGATGGAAAATTCGAGACCGAATTTGCGATCAACGTGAAAAATCGAGTGGAAAAATGGCCTCGACTCGATTTTAGAACAACCGGGTCGAAAAATAATTTTCGCTAATTTAATCGGAAACAGTGTCGATCCGCGCCTCTGGCGCGATGCGGACGGGACGCGGAGTAAGACTTGCTTATTTCTTTTAAAATTTTTCGACGGGAACTTGGAATTTTGGAAAATGGCAAAAATGTACATGTTCGTGCCCCTAGCGCGACGCGAACATGTGTCTAGGAAGTGTAAAATTTTAATTCTCTTTCGGGAAGGGTATTCTGGGTATTCCTAACCCATTTTTAAATCCCAAAACATGTTTCTCCTTTAATTCGTATGAAGGGTTTAAAAAACTCATATTCTCCTAGTTCTAAGTACGTGAAAGTTTTTGAGAGAGATAACAAGAAAGAGGTTGAGGATTTCCAAAGTTCGGGTTAAATTCTTGTTGAAGACTAGTAAAATCTTCATCTCAGGTATGTAAAGACTACCCAGAACATGGGATGTTCTCCCATATACCCCCATGATTGAGTTAGGTTGAATGGTAGAATGCAATGGATCTTATATGTGATTTCTTGAAAACTACTATTATTTTACACATATTTCTTAAATTGATGATCATCATGACTTGAATTAACTGTTTACGTGTATTATTGCATGATTATGTATATATACACGCTACATGATTTCCTTATTAAAGATTTCCAGAATGAACTTAAGGGTAATTTTTAGAGCCTTGACTGTCTGAGTGTAATGATTGCTATGGTCTGTGTCCTGAGGTGAACGTATTGGTGACTGAAGTTGATGGAATTAGTGTCCTTAGAATCTAAACGAGATTGAAATAAAGTTTGAAAGAATGATCCTATTCCTTGAGTTGATAGATGATGAGATAGGTTGAGGTATATTACCTGTAGAGGCTAGGTGATGGAAATTCTTCACTGATTGACAGTTTATGAGCAAGTCGAGTCATGGGAGGAGTATTGAGCATTGAAATGGGTAAGAGTGAGTCCTACTCGCACTCATTAACTATGTGGTCAGCGTAGGAGAGGATTGGACCGTGAAAACGGATGTTTTCTTGGTCCTGCAGAGGATTTGACAGATTTATGGATCCACTAATAGACTCATCCTTTACCCCGACAAGGTACTGGACGGATGTGGCAACGACATCTCTTCGTTGTATCATCATTTTCTCATAGGTGATGGTTGTCGGTTAGAGAAACTTTCAGATAGATTCCATGGTGATAGTACTCTGATGTTGATGTGATAGCATGAGTCTTCATTGATGGTGATGTGATAGAGTCCTATTCCTTATCTTGAGTTGAGATTGAGTAACCGATGAGCTGATGTCATATGATATTGTCTTGCCTATACTGTTTACCTTAGCCCGTTTTACATATAGTACATTCCATATACTAACGCCCATTTGGCGCAGCATCGTTTTATGATGCAGATTCAGTAGACAAGGACTTCAGCAGGTGAATTATTGAGGTTAGAGTTATTTGATTCCAGAGAGTGGTGAGTCCTCCCCTGCATTCAGATGATGGTTCTTTCTTATTTCTGTTGAGTTATTTCATTTGATTGTGGTAGTCATGACCTGTCATGGTACCTTCTTAGATAGTAGTTATAGAGATTTCATAGACATAGACGTATGATGGTTGATGTTGGGATTCTTTTCCCCCTTTTTCTTCTTTATACTGAGATTGTTTCTTTAATCTTATTTCATATGATGAACATAGTGATAAGTGTTGTAGCCCGCTGATAGCTTCCCTTAATTTCTTGAATGTGTTCTGCTAATTTACTGATTGAACGAGTGTGATGGGATGAGGTGGTTTGCTTGGGGACTAGCAATAGTCTCCGAGTGTCAGTTACGTCTAAGGTACTCTCTCAGGGCGTGACAACTGATGACACGACCTGGACCTGCATCTTTTATCCTTGTAGTACTTTGACTAATGAAACTACAATCTCAGAAATACGAAATTTAACAAAAAAATTGTTTCTTTTTTAATTTTTGATTCAATCTTTTTGAAGTACAAAAACAGAAGTAAAGATTATTGACTTATAGAATCAAATTTGAACTTGGCAGATCTTGCAACTAAACATTTAAAAGGGTGGTGCCCACCTGCGCGCTGTGTAGAAGTGAAAGCTTAACACAAACAATACAGATAACCAAGCACCAATCAAGAGCCAATAATTTAATTTTATTTTGTGGTGAATTTAGTTAATAGTGAAAGCAACCTTAATTTTTGAAAACTATCACTTCTCTATTTTATCATACTATTCTAAAAATTTATCCGCAGTTTGTAATTATGTTTTATTTCTTTTTAAGTTGAAAAAAGTAATGCTTGTTTGAAGCTTTAGTTTCAGTGCTGGCTAGAGCTTCTAGCCATTTTAATTTCGTTTTATCTCAATTTAACTTCATACTTTTATTAATATATTATTTGCAACATATTTTTGTCTTATTTTGAAAAAAACAAAACTCCATCTATCAAGTCTATATTCTAAAAAGATGAGCATATAAAAGGTTGCTCGTGATGGACAGGATTTAATGAATTAAATTTCAATTTTAAAGTTAAATTACGTCTTGTATTTATCATATTAAAAAAATTAAATACATATGCAACCTTGAAGGTTGTCTTGTTTTCATTTGAACATCTGTCTCTATATCATAATTCAAAATATAATAAATCATGATAACACCTACAGTTTAGTAAGCGAATCAAATTATGTTTTAATCCATTTTTATTTAATAAAAGAGAAAATAAATATAAGAAATATTACTAAATCATCAACAATAAAATGTGACAATAACAAGATTCATTCATAAATCCTTCAAATAAAATACACTATTCATACTTCAAGTTATTATTAATCTCCTTCTTGACTACTTTTTGCATTGTGATTTAACTATTACGATCTGACTTCTCGAGTCATGATGGACCCTACTATATCCCGTCAATAGGTAAGTCAATCCGTAATCCAAAACATCAAATAATGCATTCAAGGGTAGAAAGTAAGCAAATGGAATAATAAACTGACAGAAATAACACGAGAACAATCAAATATATATATATATATATATATATATATATATATAATAGAATTTTCCTCCCAGAATTTGGAAGTCACTAGTATAAAGCCACTAAATATGAGTACATCACTAGTATAAAGCCACTAAATATGAGTACAAATCTCAAAAGTGGATAGAAGTATATAAAACTACAATAGTCCTGTCTCGATAGCAAAAGATGAGCCACAAAAACACAAAAAAGATGCCAATGATCCAAAATGATATGTGCTAAGCCTTGCCTTCAAATGCAGACTACTATAGGCTCGAATTCAGCAGTGATAACTGTTGCTCGAATTTGAATCATGAAAATAGATACAAATTATAGTATAAGTACCAAGAAATAGGTATTCAGTAGGCATCATAGACCGACCAAGTAAAAAAAGTAAAAGTACTAGAATATATTATAATAAGACACAGACAAAGGTCAAGTATAGAAAATAGAAAAGGTATGCACACGAGTGTAAAAGAACAAGCAAGACCTAAGGTAACTAAACTCAACTGAGCCTATAGCTTAGAAACTTGAATGGATCCCATAAGCTCGATAGGTACACAAAGAAACTACACTAAGAATATAGAAAATGAAGTAGAACCAATAATTTATTGAAAATACTAAATAATTCTGAGCTCTGAGTGAAAAGACATAAAGCCCGGACCTGAAACTGCAGGTGCATCCTCCCTATAGAGGTAATCTCAATCAAATTAAATTCTGTAAGGGTTAGCATAAAGCCTGGACCTAAAATCGTGGGTGTCGCCTCCCCGCCGTGTAGTAATGAAGTCAATAGGATCAAACTCTGTATATTGGCTCTGTAAAAAAGGATGGATTATCAAATTCATGAAGAATAGTGCTCGAACCTCAAACCACGAATGAGTCTTTCTGATTGTATCATTCTGAACTAAAAAATTTGAAGTAAACCGCCAAGATTATTTTGTATCAAGTGCTATCATAAGATTTTCGTAAACCACCATCTATATCCTCTAAATATGTCAACACAAACCAAAAATTCAATTATTCTTATTTACTGAATGAGCTCAAAGATGTAATCATAAATGTCGAAGTGAGATAATAAAAAGATTATGAATATTACGACTCTAAATCAAGTTACTGCCTAGCTAAGGTTCATCCCTATCAAATCTAGATCTGTTATATCAGTCTATAGGGAACTAAGTCATCCGATACAATTTCAGGATATGAAATAATAGCTATTGACTTCAAAATATCGCAAGTCTATGACAATCACTAATTTAAGTCTAGACTAAAGCCAAACATGCTCCAAATATAGTACAAAATAAAAAATAACCAAGTCACAAGATACGAATGATCAAAAGCAGTAATTTAAATGCCCACCATATCTGAAGACAACCTAAAACCTGAATTCTAGCAAAAATAACATATTCAATTAGTTCCCTGCCTCAAATTCATGGAAGTTCACATATATTTATGTAATCAAACCAACCTAAAAGGAAAAAAGGCAGAGCCTAATGATATGTTGATCACACATGCTTTAAATCACCATTCAAAAATATTTTTTTCGTACAATCTCGAACCACTATCATGCTATCAAATCACGATGTCAATATGTTCATTTTGACTCTAAATTCACAAAATTTAAAGATATATAAAAAATGAAGTTCAAAATAAAAAAATAATATGCGCCTGAAAACTCAAAATTGACTCTATAAAAAGGTTCTAAATAGTTCCTCGAACTTGTGTCTAAAATGAAACAATGCAGGGCTGAAAATAGCCCAAATTTGATAATGCAACAATTTTTCAAAATTAAGCCAAGAAACCAACCATGATAGTAGTAAAACGCATAAAATTACTTCAAATAAAGGTTACTCGACACTTTCAAATCACTCTAACACGTACCTACAATAATTTAGACACTTGAGATTTTAAATCACTCAATTTGAAGCTATATCACTTTAATACTTGAACCGAAGTTGAAATCGCATGTGTCCTTTATTAAAGATACCAGACCCAAAAACTCTCCGCCAACGCAGCAATAGTCGCCCATAAACGCCGAGAAGAAAATCCAGACCTCCGCAATTGCAAAACCTGACCCGAGAATGCAGAGAACAACATGCCTAAGTCCCCCACATGTGGACAGCAGCATGCCTGAGCTGTGTGAACACAGAGTACAAGATCTCCCTGCATGAGCACTAGATAAAATAACTGATTTTTTCCAGCTTCAAATTCTTTGATGGAGTACTCGAAATTCATGCGTGCAAACAGAGTATGCTACCCATCAAATTTAAAGTTTCGGAGTCAATGACTTAGTTAAAATTTTCATACAAGATTATATCAATAAAAAATAAATTCCACACTTAAGGATCGATTTTAATCAAAATCCACCAATAAGCTCAGAATAGGTCCAAAAGCTTAAAAATATAGTGAAAGATTGTTGTAGATCAACCTCAATATTTGAAGCTAACTGTGCCAATGAAATTTTTATTTGGACATGATTTCCAAGAACGTTGATGAAGGTCAACCTTGGGCCTATTTTTAAAGGCTATAATGCTAAGTGGTTTAACCTCATACTGAAAATTTTGGGACTTAAGCCAATCATATTTCTAGCCTAAAATGGCAATTCTGAGCTGATGAGATTGGTAGAATTTCGTTTTACCTGTTTTGGCTAAAATTAACTATTCAACTTTCAAAGCCTCAAGATATAAATAGCTTCACAAAATCCAAATAACTAATCAAGTAATTGAGTTGTCAGTACAGCAAATAAAAATGACTTGGGATTGTTATAAGGATGTTCTAAACCGTAGAAGGATAGCATTAACACAAAAATGACACGGAGAGTCGATAGATTTACTGCCTTTGCTATTCTATAGAAAGTCTGACCACCTTCTAACTTGATTTTATGAATCCAAAAAATTGAACTTACGTGGTTGTCGTCGACTGATGTCCACCCAATTGTATTTTTCCTATTTCAAAAATTTTCTGTAATATAAAAGTTACTTGTATAATAAATAACACATGATGGAATGATAACAAGGAGTTTAGATTTGGAATCGATAAATTCATTTATGAGATGGGATGAAAGTTTTCAGTGGCTTGATAATAAAGATTCTATCTTCAAAATCTAAGAATAACTTTCTGAGATCATATGTGTAATTTTAATAATTAAACACATTTTATAAAATTCTCTAGTTATTTTTCATTAAAAGTTAAAAAATATTCTTAAGACATTTTCTACGTATATTCTTAACCTACAGACTGACATATCTTGTTTTTTTTTATTGATTTTCTCACTATTTTGTGCATCAAGAAATACTTTTTAAAATTTAAAAATAAATTCGTTAATTTTCAAATTAATAAAATTCCTTTTCATTATAAAATAAATGCCTATCGACAATAACAATCACAAAAAAATTACAATACAGAATAGAATCACAAACATCTCTCAAAAGATGAGTATATTATCACGATCCAAAAATGGAGTGTGATGACACTTGCTTAACCTACCAAGACAAGTCAGCCCAAACCTGCTCAACTCAATACATAATACTTAAAGCGGAAGACTTAAAGTCTAAAAGATAGGATACGAACTAGATAATCAAGTTTATAAACCATACCAAGACTGGTATCACATGTACAAGCCTCTAATATATAGAATATAGAAAAAAAAAAGTACAAGTCTGATAGTTTTTGTTTCTCAAATAGAACAAATACTAAAGCAATCTGATAGTTGAAGAGTAGGCTAGAACAGACTAGTCATCTACCTCTCAACTATCACAACACAGTCCAAGGCAAGAGTGAGAACGTCATAATGTACACATATGTGTAGAGGCAAGGGTGAGTACCGAACAATAGACAGTCACCAAGAAAATCTAAACACAAGTAAAGAATACCGAACAAAATGCTCTTTATATCCTAACCACATATTGTCGTACTACCCATCTGTATGCAGAAAATCCCAGCAACACAATAAATATTCTCAACAGTTACCATAAGATATAAATCAGATATTCAATTATATCTCCATATGCAACTCAGTTATACAACAGATATCACAAGATAGTTTCAAATACTCAATAAATATAATCCAAGCATAATCATCTCATCATCCAATCTCAATAACAAAATCACATTGAGAGGACCTTTCCCTAGTACGAGAGGACCGGGAAGGACACACCTCTGGTGTACCAGTTATCGTGCCCACGGTAAACGCTGGGTAGCTGTCACAATTATAAGGTACAATGATATGAAATAAAATGAAATTAATTAGTGCAAGGTCAAGTAATCATGATGCATGTCTGTCTTACAATACATATTAGTTGATATTATCAGTCCAAAACCCATGAGGGACATACCTATCCATGTGTCTGCTCCTACTCATGAGATTCATCCTCTGTATAATCAATGTCACATGCCACGACTCGTGTGACCCATATCCTATTATGAATCATTATTACATGCCACGTCTCATGTGACCTATTCCCTATTATATATCAATGTCACTTGACATGGCTCGTGTGGCCCATCCCTTATTTTATATCACATCAGTGGAACTCAGTCAAGGATGCACAACAAGAACAAATTTATATAATGTAACGATGGAAAGTGCATGCAAGAGTCCACATTACAACAATACATCAATTCAAGTCGAATATCACAATATACAAGGTATAATGATTCATCCTTCCAAGCTTATAATCAATCCTCTAACCCACAAGTGGAATCTAACAATAACAACTCCAATATTTTCCATGAACAAGGACAACATGATCCACAATCCACATTCGTATATCACAAGGGTTCTCAACATCAAATCACAAATCAATACATATCAATTTCTAATATTCACTTTCACATCATATGAAAAATTCACAATTAAATCAAATTCTTATAGTTTACCAAGTTCAATTTAGTCAATCATCAATTATCCAATCATTATAAGTCCCAAGTAAAGGAAATATAGTGTTCAAGTGAGCTTAAAAAGGTTCTAAAATCTACTTGCCTCAATCAATAGCCATTACCGGAGCTTTCCCTCTCGAGTTTGCACATGAAACGTCACAAGCTAGTCAAATATAGATTCACAATCTAAATACAAAATCGACGACACTACAATCAAGCAATTCGGGTGAAACGAGCAAAATGGTCCAAAAATCTCTACTGAAAAAGATTTTCAGAATCTAAAAACTATTCTATAAAAATGTTCCCCTAGTAATAAGGAATCCAATGGAAAACCATTTCGAAAATAGAGTTAAAATAACCTCATCACCATTTTTCAATCAAAATTAATGACCAAGAAAAACTCCAATTTCTCCAATTAAAATTCTCAATTTCATGTTAAAAATCACAAATTAATTAATGAAAATTGAAGAATTAAGTTAGAAACACGTTACCCAAAGATCTTGACTTAAAATCCTTAAAGAATTCCTCCAAAATCGAGTTTGGAATATTTAAAATGGTGGAAAATAGTGAAACTTGCCGATTTAAAACTTAAGAACTGATTCGGGAAATTTGTGCTCCACGAACATGGATAGAGATTCGCGAATGCGGAGTTCAATAACTTTGACACCCCTGCAAACGTGGATGGAGATTCGTGAACTCGGAGGCCACAGATCGTAGACCTTCGCGAATGCGGAGCCCTATCTCGCAAGTGCAGAGGGTAAAATTGACCTGCACTAGATTCTGAAAAATCAACCATATCTCAAAACTCAGAACTGATCTTTGGGGTTCATTCGGAGCCAGATACATAGAACCTAAATATGTAGCTCTACCAAAAAGGACGTTCCATATTTAATGGAACTATCAGAATTTGATTCTAAGATCTCCTCAACCGGGAACTCCATAAAGCTTAGTAAAATTAGTCAAAAACTCTAATACCCAAAATAACCTTGGAAACTCTAAAAATTATAACGAGACAATTTCTACCGTTAGTTTCACTATCTGGAACCATTAGAATTGTCAAAATTTTGATTAGAGTTTTCGAATTCGCATGTTAACCAAAGTCAAATGATACTCCAGATCCAACTGAAAAATGAAACTTTGGGTCCAAAATCTTTGTTTTAACTCCAAATTTAGTTTCTTCAGTTCTCCTAAATCAGATTCGTATTCCAAGGCGAATGAATCGACGGAATTGCATTCCGACAATCAAAACTTAAGATGACCTCAAAACTCCAAATTTCAAACTAAGCCTTTGAAAAACTTTCTCTAGCAAAAATCTAATGGATCTTGTCTTTCTAAATTCTCCAATTTTACAAATAAAATATGTAAAAGTATCATATATGACTTTGATACAAGGTATATTACTAATAGTTCATTAAATATAAATCACATGCTCTTTATATGGATTACTAGTTCTCGAGTCTTTGCAATCTTCATAAATATACAATTTGAATCACTCATACACATACACATTATCATCATGACATTCATTTTCAAAATTATAATTTTATTTTACACTTGAATTGAAGCGGCACCACTTACATCACACCTAGTAAGTATCGATCGTGTATTACCTTTCATGCAAAGTTTGCTATTGTATCACTTGATCGCGCACCTTGAAGATTGGTAATGAAAAATTTTGAAAATTAATATTTAATTTTGACTTTTAAGTTACACATAGATGTAGTGTAGGAGGCAATGGGGCATTTGATAGAACATTTATATTCATATTTGTTTGAACATATTTTTAGTATGATTCATTTTGTTTCCAGATGATTTCAATTTTTTTTTAATTAAAAGGTTATAAAGGTCCGAACCTTGAGCATGATACGGAGTAATTCCTTGATTGTTGATATGTAAAGGCCTTTTAAGAAAAAGAACTTGCTCCCCTATTACCTTAATTGTTGTTTTTTTTTTTTTTAAAATATTGTTATCAAATTAAAAAGTACTTAAAAGTCAGAAGTATCTAAAAATAAGTCAATTCAATCATCCACTAAATTTTAAAATTATCTCCAAAAACCTTAGTAATTGTAATAATTATCATCATTTTTTTGTATAAATCAGTCATAGGGATTTGGTTATCACCATGATCTTGAAAATACGTACTTATTTCGAAGAATGAATATTTTAAAATTGTTTTTGATCAAATTTTGCATTGTAGTGCATCATAGATTCATTGCTATGAGATGTATAATCTTGAAATTGAAGGATAATTTGTGTTCTTCATTTCATCTAACAACTTATTTTTCGTCGAAAAAGTCAAATCTGTTAAGAGCCATCAATCAAATATTTGATCATAAATATCTATACCACAAGCAAATCTAGACTAATGGAGCAACACATCCATCAGTTTAGATTCTAATATAGTATAAAAAATTTCAACAAAGTAATTTAATTTTTTTATAGCACTATTTAAGGAAAGATAAATTTGCCTCTATGTATGTGTGCATCTTTATATGCATATTCTACGCATTGATGTGCATATATATGAAAGGGACATCAACACATAATAGTCCTATACTACGTCAATGAGTCGCCTTCCCTCTTGTTAAATTAGACGATCATAGTGCCAATTTAATTGTTCTTCAACGTTTTTTTTTCCTTTTCAAAATAGATTTACAAGTGTTTCAATTTATATGAAGATATTGTTAGTTGCATCTTCAAATTAAAGTTGATATAATTAACTAATTATAATTATTTGTAGTTCAAGTTGAGCTCATAATGTGATAGTCTATATTTAGCTCTCTTTTCTTCTGGTTATGGTGGACTGTAGTGAGATGGTTGAAATTTCTTCATCCTTAAAGCATATATCTTGAATTCAAATAATTTTATGGAGTGCACCATCCTTATAAATAATTTCTGTAATGCACGAATCCAAATTAAATTTGACTTTAGTGAATTTCAGACATCAAATAGAACAAGTAAGAGAAAAGAAAAAGAACGAAATAAAATACCATTGTATTATTAATTAGAGTGTGCAAGTTGGCTATGAATTCATACAGCTACTAAGTCCCATGCTTTAAGGTATTGTAACGGTGGTATATATGTGACAATATTGAGTCACGTGTTACGTCCAAGGACAAAAAAGGTAGAAGCTTATCAACGTCAGATAATAACTTTTTAAATTATTTATTGGATTTTCACGGAAGCTTTGATTAATTTGTTTTTGCACCTTTTAATTTTTATTTAAGGAAAAAATATTCTTTAACTAGATATTTCAAATATTCCTATGACACTGTCAAAATTACTTGATTTGCATTATTTATAATTAAATGGACATAATTATGCAGTCTAATAAGGTATTCACAGAAGTCTTTGTTTTCTATTAATTCTTTTACATACATTTACAAAGAACATGTTTGGAAATTTCGTTTGAACTCGTCAAATTCATTATTTCATTTTAAATTTGTGATTTTAATTTTTCTTAATTTGACTCATAAGCTTATTGTTTGATAATTTTGAATTGAGGAGAAGGTCAATTTTATCCCTCTATTGTATGTATTTGGAAATTTGTAATGGTCTGTAATTATAAACATTTATTTATAAAAAGAAATTTTGAGATATATATAATGTATTAATACATTGTGTTTAAGATATTATGATACCTTTGTTTTTGAATTATGGTCTCATTTGGAAAGATTGTACACAAGCTAGAAAATTTTGATAGTTTTTATAAATTGTGAGATATTTATGTTTAGCATTTTTTTAAAAATAATTTTTGAGATCCAAATTGTAAATTTAGAGCAAATTTTCAACTTTAAATTAATCGGATTTGAAATAAAAATCAAATGGTCAAGTTGACTTTGTCAAGAATCCTAGTACAGGTCACAACATTGAGGTTCAAATATCTTAATTAATTGATTTATAATGCCTCTTTTTCTTTCTACTAAATTAAGTCGTCATCTATCCTCTTAATCACAATATATTTTACATTGTCACATTAATTTAAATATAATTGAGCTGAACAAAATGATTAGATTAGAGTTGTATTGGCAGTCAGAAAAGTGGAGCCAATTTTATATAAATTATATTTTTGTTTGACTAGTGGCATCCAATATAAAAATCCTACGTTTGACATACTACGTGTTCAATAGTATATACACACAACATATATAATATGATTTTCAGAATTAATATTTTCAACATAAATCTTATGGAAAATAAATTCTGAATTTGTCATTGAATTTGATATTCAAACTAATTTTTCTGAAATTTAATGGAGCAAAGATTTAAACTTTATGGACTTGTTTATTGAATTCATAACTTGGCTTAGTTACTAGATTCACAATTGAATATTTATATATATTTAATGAATTTTTTAATACAAATATAAAATCTAAATAAAGTTACTAAATTTGTCCAAAATGACAACTCATTATCTAGCTTCAGTGCTTCACCTCTGATTACAAATGCTTTGGTAGCCTCATACTAATTATATATTATTATTTTTTCTCAATTTGTATTGTAGTTCGAATCATGAGAGTCAAATTTTTAATTTAAATTATAAATTTGTATTTGAAATTTTAAATTTTTTATAATGAAATTTATACATTTTAAAACTGTAGAAAAATATTATAGATCACAATAATTAATAATTTAAAATAATTAAAAATAAATTTATAATTATTTGA
>JAPFFP010077135.1:0-23073 GCA_026153255.1 Solanum medicagineum | reverse complement strand
ACAAAGTCATAGTGCCCATATCTATTCCAGAAGGCCATCTTGGGAATATCACACTCCCTCACCCTCACTTGATGGTACCCGGACCGAAGATCCATCTTAGAGAAAAAGCTAGCCCCTTGCTATTGGTCAAACAAGTCATCAATTCTCAGAAGAGGATACCTATTCTTTACAGTGACCCTATTGAGTTGCCGATAGTCAATGCACATTCTAAGTAACCCATCTTTCTTCTTTACAAACAATACCGGTGCACCAAAAGGTGATTGACTATGTCTAATTAATCCCTTTTCCAACAAATCTTTCAATTGCTCTTTTAACTCCTTCAACTCCGTCGGGGCCATACGGTAAGGGGGAATGGAGACAGGTTGAGTGTCGAAAAGGAGATCTATGCCAAAATCTATCTCCCACATGAGAGAAACACCATAAAGGTCATTTGGGAAGACATCAAGAAACTCGTTTACAATGAGGACCGATTCAACGGAAGGGACTTTGGACTCAATATCCTTAACCCTCACACGATGATACAAAACACTGCCTAGAAATCCACTTATAGGCTTTTATGCATGAAATGGATCTACCCTTGACCACTACATCTTGACTTTCCCACTCAAGGACGGGTTCATTAGGAAATTGAAACTTGATCCTACGAGTTCTACAATCAATAGACGCGTAGTATGCATGCAACCAATCCATCGAAAGTATGACACCAAAATCCACCATTTCTAATTCAACAAGATCACAAGGCAACAATTTATGCAAAATGCAAACAAGAAAACTCCTATAAACTTTCCTAGAAACAATAGAGGCACCAATAGGAGAAGACACTTCATATGACTCATGCAACAACTCGGGGACAACATGAAACTTTTTAGCAATAAGAGGGGTAACAAAGGAAAGAGTGACACCCGGATCAATAAAAGAATACACATCAAAGTTAAGGATTTTCAACATACTGGTAACAACATCGGGGACCTCACCCACACCTTGCCCCCCATGTAGAGCATGGAGTTGATTGTTCGTTAGGGCACTACCTTGAGGGCCACCTCTACCCAATGGAACCACATTTGCACCTCGTCTCTTGACACAGTTTCCTGGATAGTCTACCTTCTTTTGACTAAGCTCCCCACAACCGAAGCATGCATTAAAACCCTTCAATAATGGGCCATTATAACCCTTCCAACATCTAGGACACACACCATTAGGAGCCACACTACAGATACCTTGAGGTCTAGGGAAGTCATTGGCAAACTCTCTATTTGCAACATGAGGAGGCCCTTGCCCTTGATGGAATCGGCCACTCCTATGGAACTTACCCTCATGACGAGCTCTCTTGGCCTCATGGACCCTGCTTTTTCTCATCATTTCGTCCTCCATATAATCGGCATAGGTCATATATTGAGGCAAGTCCATGTTACCAACAAGCATGGCGGATCGACATTCTTCACTCACCAAGTTGGAGACCCCCATAACAAACTTATTTCTCCTTGAAAGTTTTTTAAATTTGAAATTTGATTAAATTTGAGGGCATACACCCTCACACTCAAAGCACCTTGTTTCAAGTTCATTAACTCTACCAACTTTGCCTCCCTAAGTTCAATAGGGAAAAACTGATTAAGGAAGGTCAATTTGAACTCCTCCCAAAGCACCACATTACCAATCTCCTTCTCACCCTTGCATTGGTCCTACAAAATTTGGGCTACCCCTTTGAGTTGGTACGCTGCCAACTCCGCCTTTTTCATTTGGCCCAACACCCATGATAATCAAGATTTTGTAGACATCATCAACAAACTCTTGTGGGTCTTCATCCACCTTTGACCCATGGAAAACCAAAGGATTCATCCTCATGAAGTCTCTTGCCCTAGCTCCGGGGGTAGTAGCATGAGGGACTTGGGCCCCTTCTTGGACTTGGTTGGCCACCACTTGGGCAAGCATAGTAAGGGCATCCCGGAGGTCACCATTCGTAGGTTGCTCCTTGGGAGTTTGAGCATATCTTCCTCTAGTGTTTGGCGTGATCTACCATAGCAAAGAACAATTGTTAGGGGGCAAAAACTGTCACGACCAAAAATAGGGCCTAGAATTGACCGGCAAATGCAAAACACGAAGAACAAGCCTCATAACATATCATTATACATCCTTGGTCGGAGAAACAACTAAATGAAATTTGAAGAATTAAAATAAGGGCAAGAGGGACTAAGGAAGAACTTGTTGTAACATAGAGTCACGAGATAAATAAATCAACTCGTAGCATAATTACATAGCTTTGTCCAATAACACCTCTACTACATAGATAACGTTGGGGGCCAAGACATCCAACCCAGCTCACCCTCATAGTCATAAGTATATGATAAGGTAAAGAGAATCTTAATACACAGTGTCAGAGAATAATCCTTGTCCCCGGAATGGAGGACTCACCAGAGGCTAACTTGAATAATCCATCTAGCAATAAGAAGAATCAATAAAAGCTCTGGTCCCTACATGGTGATATTTTGTAGGCAAAAATATGTGTTAGTATGTTTGAATGTACTAAGTATAAGGGATGCACTGCAACAAGATATAAGAATCATAATCAAAAATGCATAACAATGGGAAATAGGCATAATATAGAGCAATATGACATGTATGATCAATGCATAAGTAAAACATGCTTAAGTAATCCATACTCATATAGAATATCATATGTGTAGAGGAGACAAAACTAGCTATTCAAGTATAAACCCCTTTGGTGGTTGTGTGGTATAAACCCCTCTGAAGGTTGATGGTAATCACACTTTACCAATACAATGACGAAGTATAATCCGCTCGCATGGTTGATGAGTGTAAACCCCCAACATGGTTAGCCGGGCTCTTGTCCCCCGGGATCGGGTATGGTGTAATGCAAAACTTTATACAGGATTTAACATACGCTCTAGTGCAACATTTCATGTATGAACATTTCATCATCATAATATCATTCATATCATATCTCATTCTTTGGATCTTCATTTCCTCATAAAACCATAACCAGATATTTTATCAAACTCCTTAGGGGTGTGTAATGGGGGTAAAAGACCATGAGATTTACAAATGAAATGATGCAATAAAATCCATTGTATAGCCATCAATCAACACCTTGCAATACCCCCAAGACATTCACATCAAAATCCCTTATCTCACCAACATTAGATCCAACATTTGAAGCTCAAAATATGCTGAAACAATCATACTTTCAAGAACTAAATCATTGTGCAGTAAATTTCTCAATATACAAGACCCACATGTAAAATCAACTTGACATTATGCAATATTAGTAAAAAGGAGACTTCGACACCATGGGTGAAAGGACAAAATGGTTCAACACCACATACCTCAGCTTTTGAGAAGTTCTTGAAGAAGACTTTAATAGAGCTTGAAGCTTGAGTGAGATCCTTGAAGAAATCCTTAAGATTGGTCTTGAGTTTGGGACTTGAATTTAGGGTGAAATATGAGTCTAAGTGTTCGAGTGAATATTGGAGAATGTTTAGGATGATATGAGGGTGAAATAAGATTAAGTATATGCGATTTCAGGTGTGGGAACCCCTTGCCCGAAGGCTTACAAGTCTTGGATACAAAAAATTAAAATAGGCACAAAAAACATAGGGGCGCGTCGTGGAGGTATGGCCGAATTGCCACTGGAAATTGCATTTTCAGCACAGACGACTTCCACGAAAATGGGTATAAATCCTTCATCCGAACTCCGTATGAGGTTAATCAAGTGCGTTGGAAAGCTAATTAAAAATGCTTTACATTAGTATGTTGTGGGCCACATAGATCTTTGTCTACTAAGAGATAAGCCCTTTCAATGTTGACCCTCCTTAATAGCATTCTTTGCGATTTTCAAATTTTTATTCGGTTGCTCTAAAATTCCTGTTAGACCCATTACACACTCAATTTGACCCCCTAAACAATAATATGATATCGGATTTTCAAAATAACTAACTAATTTTTAGATATATGATTACGATTTCAGGCACTTCCGAGCACATTTTCGGGCACCTTTTGGGGTCATTTCAGTATCTCGTTCTTGGGAACATTCGTCCTCGAATGTAAAAGAAACATACTTGACAAGAGTAATGGTAAAAAAATCAGCCCCAACAAGAATGCAATATTACGTTTAAAATACCATTTTCAAAATCTTAGCATAAGTGTAAAATCGTCATAAACTTGCAAACATAAACATTAATGCATATGAATGACATAGGGGCTGAAATGCAAGACTTGAAATAATAAAAAGGACTTGATGTGTTATCATAAGCTTGTATGGAATGAAAGAGATACGGGTATTACTCCTCCATGCCCGCTTCAGCTCCCCGAGAGGCACCTATGAATAAATGACTCTTCCCGAAAGGCCTTGAAGAACACTAAATCATTATCAATCAACTTTTCCACTCATCCATCCAACACTCCCATTGGGACCTTTTCTTAAGACAACTCACCCTCCTTACACCCACAACCTCAAAGTGTTCTATAACACTAAAGTCAACGACACATCACATCTGCATGAACAACCGGACGAACCATATCTACATCCATAGGCAATTCCCAAACTTAGGAAACCTTACCAACCTCCCTCTACACTCTATAAAAACTCACAATCTTTAACTCAATTGTCATTCATAAATACACATAACCCACTTAGTACTATAGCCACCATCTCCCCCCCCCCCCCCCGGGAGTCAACCTACACTCTGTCATTCTCTCACCCAAAACTTCCAACTCTAATATGGCGAAATCAAGGACTTGCCTAATCTAGACCTCCTAACCCAAGAAGATTTGGAACCGCCAAGGCCACTACACTACCATTCTCAACTTCATACCACCTACTTCCAACCTATCCAATTGATGAACCCCACTAGTCTCCTCCTTTCCACCATTTTCCACATATGCTAAGTTACCCATTGGCACCCTACTTAGAGCATCAACCACAACACTACCCTTACTAGGAAAATAAAGCACACTCATTCACAATCCTTAAAGAATCCTAACCACCATCTTGCTATCCACAATGCACACCTATCATTTTTAGCAAACAACCTCTTATACTCCAAGACTTGCAACACTACCCTCAAATGATTCACAAGCTCTAAATAAATCAATACTTCATTACTAGAGATCACCACCAAACATGCCAAGGTAGGGTTTTAATACCCTATTCATGAAACCCATAAACATGACCGATGCATAAGCTAACCAAACAGCTCTACCAATATTCAAAATGCTCACTCCTAGTCTGAAAAGGACAGTTAGGGATATCACCTACCCTCATCCTCACTTAGGGGCAAAACCCGAACCAAAGATCAATATTAGAGTAGTGACCAACCCATTATAGTTGACCAAATAGATCGACCATCCTTACCCATCATATTTCAACCTTACGGGTTCTACACTCATTTGGAACATGCTATGCAAGTAGCCCAAACTACCCCAAGATCCCCAACACAACAAGCTAAGTTGTCATCCCATAAGAATACTCATAGAATGCATGTACATACTTTCAAAGAGGCAATAGTCATTTTTCAAATCATTCCAATGCACTATTGGAGTTAAAAGCCAAACATCGTTCATAATAATTCATACTTAGGCTCAACCATCCAGATCATAATTTCATAGTAATAATACTCATGCATAGGAATAACCCATTCATACACAAAATGGTGCAAGTACCCAAAATGCTTAAAGCGCCAAAATCAAGGACATATATGTGATTATAGTATTGTCATAACAAACCTTTTATCAAAATCATATCATAAAACGAAATTGGGCTTATCCATAACATACTTTTTCTTAAAAAAATAATCCGTCTACATGAATGCATATGTTATGAACAATGAGGAACTGATAGATGCAATTAAGACTCCATTTAAAATCGACATTTATATTACGAAGTTGAAATGAAAACATAATTACTTCCATACATAAATCCATAGTGTAATCTCTCATGCACAAATAATTCAAAAAGGGAACATGCATACTTATAACTTCATAAACCCAAAGTAAATCCTCGTGTAACGGTTTAAGTCACATTAATATCATAAAATAAACACTACCCATGCGTAAATAGAATTTTAGGAATCATAATATTTAAGTCCCAAATTAAAATAAGTAAAATCCATGTAGGTTTTCTTGATAATAAGTTTTTGAAAAGGGCTTAACTTCATACTTGCATAATCATAGATAATTTCATAAATTTCATAACATACTTGATAGCCTATATTCATCATGAAGTCACTTAACTTGTAAAACATGTACATATCTTGAGAATTCTTAACTTGGCATTTCATCGAACACTTGGTGGGCACATATGAGGACATGTTCAAATCATGCAAATGCACGAGTATAGATCATGAAATAGTGAAATAAATGCATCTTAAAATCAGGTAAATCAGCCCACCAATATCATGGTAAAACCCCATCATGGGTGACTTGTAAGTCATATCAAAACTTCACAATAGTTCATAGATTTCATAGCTTGAATCATATAACGTCTCAATAGACAAAGATTAGCTCATAGTATAAGCTCAAAATAAATATTCATGCATAGTCAACAATATTTGACAAAACTCCAACATATTTATACTCATATTTCATAATAATAGGTACCCATAAGAAATACAACTTGAAATCATGCAATTTCATAAAATAGGAAGATTGGGCTCCACGGATGAAAGGAACCTATGATTGAAACCCACATACTCATGAATCCTACTGGCACCAAGGGATAACACAAGAAATAGCAACTCCCGAACCTATCAAATCACCCTACTCAAAACGTCGGTCACAACCTGGCCTTACTTAGGGTAAACTAAGTCATAGGAGTAACAATAGAAGAGAACCTAGTCACGTTCTCTGGTAATAGCCCACTAAACCAAAGAAGCTCCTAATACCAAAGGAAGTCAAGGTCTAGGCTAACACCTAATCACCTTTATCTCACTAAAGTCCACCATAATACCATCATCCAGCACCACACAACCTAGGAAGGCAACCTCTTACCACCAAAATTCTCATCTCACCTACTTAGCACCCAACTTTCTTCCTTGAACTCGTAGTAGTACTCTCAAATGATTCACATGCAGTACCTCATTAGGGAACGAACCACATTATCATCACCAAAACCACCATAAACCTATTAGACTAGGGACTAAAGATCTTACTCATGAGACTTATAGGCATACCAGATGTACTATTCAAAACCAAGGACACTACCCTAGAGTTCAAAATATCGGAAAGGACATTCAAAGTCTCATATACCACCACCAACAATTCTATAGACAAAACAACTTAGGTTCAACACCTCCATTTCTCACAAGCTAATAATTTAACCCCTTGGAACCAATTGTACCTTAATACAAGAAATGGACCTACCAGCATTGCAACCATTCAACAACCTCCCACTCAAAGATAGGCTCATCAAGGAATTGGGAGCTATCTCTATGGGTCGTACCATCCAGGAAGACACAACTTGCATGCAACTTCTGTGAACATCCTAGCAATAATGTAACCCAACAAAAGGATAGACACGAAAGATCCACACAACACCTTGGTCACACAAAAAGCCCCACTAGCAACCAAAAGAATAGAGAAGAAATAGTTAAACTCAGATCCATCAACATCAAAACCTTCAACTTACCTTCTTTTGCCTTCCTCTCAGAAGTGATGATCAACTAGAAGAGCAATGAACATTCGTTAGAGGGGTAAACCCTATCTCATTTCTAAAGCACGACATAGATCATGAAGAAGGGAAACATTTCCTGAAACGTCTCATAGCCTCATACTCATAGTCGTGGTGCACAACATAACCATGAATAAAACTCTAATCGGTGCAGTGTGTTGGACTCTGAGGATCTATTAGCCTAGTGCTCTGATACCATCATTGTCAAGACCAAAAAAATGGCCTAGATGTGATCGGCAAATGGGGAACCCGAAGGAACCCCAAACAAACCTCATAGCATATCATTACACATACTTGATTGCGGAGACAATTATATGACATTTGAAGAATTGTAAAAAAGGGAAAGAGGGACTAAGGGAGAACTTGTCGTAACATAGAGTCAAGAGATTAATAAATCAACTGAGAGCATAAATGCATAGCTTTGTCGAACAACACTTCTACTATATAGATAATGGCGGGGGTCGAGACATACAACCAGGCTCACACTCATAGTAATAAGTATACGATAAAGTAAAAAGAATCTTAATACATAGTGTAAGAGAATAGTCCTTGTCTCCGGAATGGAGGACTCATCAAAGGCTAACTTGAACAATCCATCTTGCCATAAGAAAAATCAATAAAAGCTCTGGTCCCTACATGGTGATATCATGCAGGCAAGAGCATGCGTTAGTACGTTCGAATGTACTAAGTATGAGGGATGCAATGCAAGAAGAGATAAGCATCATAATCCAAAATGCATGACAATAGGCAATAGGTATAATATATAGCAATATGACATGTATAATCAATGCATAAGTAAAACATGCTTAAGTAATCCATACTCATATAGAATATCATACGTGTAGAGGAGACAAAACTAGCTATTCAAGTATAAACCCCTTTGGTGGTTGTGTGGTATAAACCCCTCTGAAGGTTGATGGTAATCACACTTTACCAATACAATGACAAAGTATAATCCGCTCGCATGGTTGATGAGTGTAAACCCCCAACATGGTTAGCCGGGCTCTTGTCCCCCCGGATCGGGTATGGTCTAATGCAACACTTTATATAGGATTTATCAAAGGCTCTAGTGCAACATTTCACATAGGAATAATCCTATATATAAGTTCATTTCATCATCATAACATAATTCATATCATATCTCATGCTTTGGACCTTCATTTCGTTAAGAAATCGTAACTGGACGTTCTATCAAACACTTTGGCGATGTGTAGTGGGGGTAAAAGATCATGCAATTTGGAGATGAAATCATGCAAGAAAATCTATAGTAAAACCACCAATCAACAACTTGTAACACCCCCAAGACATTCACATCAAAACCCCTCATCAAATTCAACATTATATCCATGATTTGAAGCTCAAAACATGCTAAAACAACCATACTTTCATGAACTAAAATCAATGTGCAGTAAATTTCTCAATATACAAGACCTACATGTAAAATCAACTTTAAATCATGCAATATTAGTAAAAAGGAGACTTAGGCATCATGGGTGAAAGGACCCAATGGTTCAATACCACATACCTTAACTTTTGGGAAGTTCTTGAAGAAGACTTTAATTGAGACTTGAAGCTTGAGTTAGATCTTTGAGGAAATCCTTAAGATTGGTATTGAGTTTGGGACTTAAATTTAGGGCGAAATATGAGTATAAGTGTTTGAGTGAATATTGGGGAATGTTTAGGATGATATGAGAGTGAAATAAGGCTAAGTATATGTACTTTTAAGTATGGGAACCCTTAGGCCTAAGACTTACAAGTCTTGGACCGAAAAAATTAAGACAGGCGAAACAAAACATGGGGGCGCGTCGCGGAGGTAAGGTGGAATTGCCACAATAAATTGCATTTTCTGCATAAATGAATTCCACGAAAATGGGCATAAATCCTTCATTCGAACTCGAAATGAGGTGAAACCAAGTGTATTGGAAAGATAATTCAAAGTGATTTAAGTTTTTATGTCCTGGCCCACCTAGTTCTTTGTGTGCTAAGATACAAGCCCTTTAAATTTGACCCTCTTAAATAGCGTTCTTTGTGATTTTGGAATTTTGATGAAGTTTCTCTAAAATCGGGTTAGACCCATTACCCACTCAATTTGACCCCCTAAATAAGAATATGAAGTCGAATTTTCAAAATAACAAACTAATTTTTAGATATATAGAAATTATTATTCAGGGCACTTCCTAGACACATTTTCGGGCATGTTTTTTGGGGTTGTTTCAAAAACTCACTACAACTCTACAGCACGATGTAGAACATGAAGAAGGGAAACATTTCCTAAAATGCCTCATAGCCTCCTATTCATAGTCATGGAGCACTTCACAACAATGAATAGGACTCTAATTGACGTAGTGTGTTGTATTCTAAGTATCTATCAACCTAGTAATTTGATACCAAGTTTCTCACGACCTAAGCCTAGGGCCTGGATGTGACACAGTGAATGGGGAACCCGAGGGAACCCCAATCAACCCTCTTAAATTATCATTACACATCATTAATCACGAAAACATGTAAAAGAAATAACAACAAGAATAAATAAGCAAATGGGCAAAGGGATAGCTCGCTAAAACATCAACATCATATCATAATTGCACAACTTGTCAAACAAACACCTCTAAATACATAGATAGAGCTGGGGCTAAGAAAAAGTAACCTAGCTCACCCTCATAGTCAAAATAGAACTTAAAAAAGTGTCTCAATACATAGAAAGTAGCAATCATAAAACTAAGGTCCTCAAAATGGAGGACTCATAAACAAGCTTGGAATAGCACCAACTAGCCAAATGGAGGGGGAGGACGATCAACTTTAGCACTGGTTCCTACATGGTGATATCAAGTAGGCAAGCTTATGTGTTCGTACGTTTGAATGTAATATGTGGGATACCATGCAACAAGAGCTAAGTTTAATAATCAAAATGCATAACAATAGACAAGAGGCATGATATAGCAACATGACATGCATGATCAATGCATAAGTAAAATATTCTTAAGTAACCCACGCTCATATTTGATATCATATTTGTAGAAGAGACAAAACTAAATTTCCAAGTATAAAACCCTTGGTAGGTTAGTGGTGTTGCCACCTCATCGGTGGCTGAGTACTAACCCTCATCTAGGTTGGTGATAATGTTGCCCCATCACCATGGTAGAGAAGTGCAAACCTTTCCTTCGGTTAACGAGTACAAACCCCCATCTAGGTTAGTGATGATTCCGCCCCATCACCAAGTGGAGAAGTACAAACCCTTCACTAGGTTAAATGGGTGCTCAAACCCCCCCCAGATTGGGCATGGTCGATTCTACACTTTATATAGGATTCATCATATGCTCTAGTGCAACACTTCATATAGGAATAATCATATACATAAGCTCATTTCATCTCATGCTTTGGACTTTCATTTCCTCAAGAAACTGTAACTGGACATTCTATAAAACACTTTAGCGGTGTGTAGTGGAGGTAAAAGATCATGCGATTTGGAGATGAAACCATGGAAGAAAATATCTAATAAAACCACCAATCGACACCTTGTAACACCCCCAAGACATTCACTCCCACATCAAATCGAACATTAGATCTAAGATTTAGAACTCAAATCATGCTAAAACAACCATACTTTCATGAACTAAAATCAATGTGCAGTTAATTTCTCAATATACAAGACCTACTTATAAAATCAACTTTAAATCATGCAATATTAGTAAAAAGAGGGTTTAGGCACCATGGATGGAAGGATCCAATGGTTCAGCACCACATAACTTAGCTTTGGATGAACTTGGTGATGATTGGAGATGGAGACTTGAATCTTGAAGAAGAAACTTGAAGGAGAACCTTAGCTTGGGATAAGGGTTTGGGACTTGATTTTGGGGACTGAAAATGTAACTAAGTGTTTTAGTTAGTATTGGGAAGTATTTAGGATGATATAAGGGCGAAATATGACGAAGTATAGGTAAAAACACGTACGGAAGCTTTTAGGCCCAAGACTTAAAATCTTGGACTGAAGCTGTAAAACAGAGTTCAAAAATACATAGGGCTGCGTCGTAACGGGGACGCGGAAACCCCTCTGGAAATTGATTTTTGAAATTTCGTAATTGCTAAATCTTTGCTCTTAAATCGGGGTTAGACCCACTCCCCCTTAATTTGGACCCCCTGAACAAGAATCCGAAGTCGAATTATAGAAATCATAAATGGATCTTGAGATATAAGTAAATTCAAATTCCGGGCATTCTGAGGCACATTTTGGGGCACTTTTTGGTGTCATTACATACATACTTATCATAATACTCATAATCAATCCCAAATAACCATATCCAATATATAACTACGGTCATAAGGTCCAACTACAACATATAGCACATATCCATACAAGAGTATACAAGATGTCTAACAATGCCTCTAGTCATAAGATGGGACGAGGGCCAAGAAATGTCCCAGGCTCACCCTCAAAGTAAAGATAACTTAAGCAAAAACAACATAAGGTAGAGGAATGGTGAGGTATCCTTAGAATATAGGGCTCACCACAATAATTAAAACTTTAGATCCAAGATAAAGTCATACAATGGATGATCGTAGTCTTCAGTCCCAACATGGTGAGATCGTGTAGACAAAAGTATGCATTAGTGCATTTGAATGTACTAAGTATGCAGGAAGCAATGCAAATGACTTATTAAACCTGCATTGAATGTTAGATGTCAAGGGCAAATAATATAGGAAGAAGTATATAATCAAAGTAATATAATATAACAATATGTCATGAAATTCATAATGCATGAAATGCAAATAATGCGCATATATATAGTGGGGATGAGATCTCAACCGACATACAAGACCAAGCGAGATATTAATTGGAATCCCAATGTTATCCCCACACCAAAAAGATGGTGGTCTACTTGCCAAAGGTAAACCATACTTCTCCTTATGGGCCTCCCACTTCGAAGAAGTAATCTTCCTTACGGGCCTCTCATTTTGGATAGGGCTTTTATATTGTTTCTAGCATGTTATGGCTCAACTAACGGAATGAGCCTCGCATCTTTCTAGCAAGTCATGCCTCAAAAAATGGGATGAGCCTCAAATCATTCTAGTGGGACATACCTCAACTAACGGGATGAGCCTTAGATCTTTCTAGTGGGTGATGACTCAACTATCCTGATGAGCCTCAGATCTTTCTAGTGAGTCATGCCTCAACTAATGAGATGAGCCCCAGATCTCTATACCTATAATGGCACATAGTTCATGCAAAGGAGTATGGACCCTTGGGGATAGTCTACGCGACATCTAATCCATCGGTGCTAGGTCCAATCATCCCACAAGAATACATATATATACATGCTTGTAAAAGAGGCATAAACTTTAAAATCATTTCTATGCATTCTTAGGCTTAAAAGCCAAACACCATTCATAAGAAGTCATACATAGGCTCACTGCAAAATTATAGCTCATAGTCATAATACTCATGCATAGGAATAGCTCATTGATACATACATAATGGTGCAAGAACCCATAATTCTCAAAGAGCCATAATCATAGACATATATGTGACCACATTCTTGTCAGAATCATAATCTTGTCAAAAATCATATACTTAGCATAATCGGGCTTAACCCACTTCATAATTTCCATAAAATTCAATGTTCATGCATACATGCGCCATGAATGATGTGAGGATAGCATGGGTAATTGAGATTAAATCTAAAATTAAAAAAATGTAACATGAAATTCAAGTGAAAACATAATTAAATCCACATTTAAAATCATAATATAAATCATCCATGCCTTGATCAAACTTTAAAGGGTTATATATTGAAATATTAATAATAATAATGTAATCAAACAATTTTTGGCTTAAATCAACTTAACATCATCACATAAGTGTAGCCCACACTTTAATTGAATTGATTAAACAATTGAAAACCCAAATTTAAAGTAGCCAAAAAGTTCCATGGAAATGAGAAAAAGGGTTTTGGGTCTTCTTGGTTGAAAGGAACCAAGAATCAAAACCCACATACTTTAGCTAATAGAGAAAATTCAAGAAAAAATTCAAAGAACTTTGATGAAGAAGAAGATCCTTCCTTATGCTCCAAGCTAATCTCTAAATGGCTCACTTGTGGGGAGTTCTTTAGGTGAGCGAATTTGAATAATTCTAATTGTAGGAATGAATTTGAATGAGAGAATAAGAGTTTAGGTCATTTGAAGGTCTTATTATAGCATAGAAAGTCATAAAAGTCGCTTAGAACAACTAAAAATTATGTAAGGGCCATTAATGACACTGGATTTAAAAATCCAATATACCCCTGCATAGACAAGTTCTACAAAAATAGGCATAACTTCTTGCTCCGAACTCAGAATAAGGTGAAGCCAGATGCGTTGGAAAGAGAATTTAAAGAACTTTAATTTGATATGTAGAGGGCCACTAGTTCATTTTGTGCTTAGAGATATGACCATTTAAAGTTTACCCTTCTATCTATTCATGTGAAAGGCTTGGCCAATGTAATTCCCTTGAACTTGGCTTGATGTGGGAAAACCATGATGGCCTTAAGCAACATAAATAAGCTTGAATTAAGGGTTTGAAAATGACCTTAGATTGAGCTTTCAGGTTCTACGGGAATCCTCCGATTAGAGTTTGAAAATAGGATTCAGAAGGCATTTGAGCAAGTGAATGATGAGAAGCTAAGTGTTTAGAATAAGAACGAATAGTAATGAAGAAGTTTATAATGATTTAGGGGTCGCATATAGGAGTCAGATAGCCCATGGAGGCTTCTATAAGGTGTAACCTATGTCGAAAACTTTCTGGATCCAAATTCCAAGCATCACTAAAGCTATACAAAGTCCTGGTCCTTGCAATAACGAAGTCTATGTTAATCATCTCCCATTTCAACTCTCTAATCTCAATATTTTCAGCTATGGTGCTCAACTTTAACTTGTTGGGAATTCAGGCACTCAAAAATGAACTCATCAATGTCTTTCTTCATTCTACTCCAGCAGTAGACTTCTCTGAAGTCACGGTACATCTTGGTAGACCCTAGATGTATACAATATAAGGAAATATGGACTTGCCATGATCGTCTCTCGAACACCATCAACATCTAGAACATACAATCTACCTTGATACCTCAATACTCCATCTTCCCCTTTGGTGAAAGCCATCACCCTTTGTCTTATGCACATCCCCCTACAATTGTAATAAAATAGTATCTTGATCTTGTTTCTACTTCACCTCTAGTACTCGAGATGATGCAAACCAGTTATGCATAAGAACTCCTCCTTTGCCAGATTTATCTAGTTAAATTCCCAATAGTGCCACTCGATGAACCTCTTTAGCCAATTCCTTTTTCTCTTCTTCCACATGGACGGTGCTCCCTATGGATAACCTACTAAGAGCATTAGCAATCACATTAGCTTTACTGGGATGGTAGAGGATGATTATATTGTAGTCCTTGAGCAACTCTAGTAATCTCCTCAGCCTCAAGATAAGCTCTTTCAGGGTGAATATATATTGCAGGATCTCATGGTTTATGAAAACATCCACATGTGCTCCACATAAATAGTGGCGCTTAATCTTGAGTGCAAGCACCACCGCAGCTAATTCTAAGTCATGAGATGGATACTTTCTCTCATGGTTCTTGAGTTGTCTAGAAGCATAGGCTATGACCTTACCTCTATGCATAAAGACACATCCTAATCCCACCCTAGAAGCATCACAATAGATGACAAAATCATCCGGCCCTTCAGGTTGAGTCAATACTGGTGCAGTCATTATTCTGGTTTTCAATTCCTGAAAACTCCTCTCAAACTCATCGGACCACTGAAACTTAGCTTTCTTTTTTGAGTCATCTTAGTCAATGGTGAGGATAAAGAAGACAATCCCTTAATAAATCTGTGGTAGTAACTAGCAAAACTTAAAAAACTCATTATGTCAGTTGGAGAGGTTTGCCTAGGCCAGTTCTTAACAGCGTCAATCTTCTGCATATCCACTAGAATACCATCACCCAAGATAATTTGGCATACAACTCCTTATCATTAAGGGTCTGAAGAAGAATTTGGAGGTGACCGGCATGCTTTTCCTCATCTCTATAGTACACCAAAATATCATTGATGAACACGATCATGAATATATCAAGTTACTTTCTTAATACTCTATTCATCAAGTCCAGGAAATCAATAGGAGCATTTGTCAATCCAAAAGACATTACTAGAAACTCAAAGTGACCATATCAGGCTCGAAAAGTCATCTTCGGGATGTCATATTCTCTCACTTCCAACTGGTGATAGCCTCACTTGAGGTCTATCTTGGAGAAAAAATGGCACCCTAAAGTTGGTCGAACAAGTCGTTTATTCTTGGAAGAGGATATTTATTTTTAATGATCGCCTTATTCAATTGACGGTAATCTGTACACATTGTGAGGAAACAATCTTTATTTGGAATAAATAGGACAGAAGCGACCCATGGTGACAGACTCGGCCGAATAAATCCCTTATCCAAGAGATCTTTCAACTGCTCTTAGAGTTCTTTCAACCTGTAGGAGCCATTATATCGCGGAATAGAGATAGGCTAGGTATCAGGGAGAATATCAACCCCAAAGTCAATCTCCCTGTCAAGAGGAACTCCAGGTAAATCATCAGGAAACAAATTAGGAAACTCATTGACAACTGAAACTGACTCCAAAGATTGAGACTCTATGTCATAAGACTTAACTCTCACGAGGTGATAGATACATCCTTTTGACATTAGATTCTTGGCCTTAAGGTAGGAAAATAATTATGCTTAGGTGCAATAGAATCACCCTTCTACTTTATGGCATGCTTATTTGGAAACTGGAATTTGACAATTCAAGTTCTACAATAAATAATGGCATAACAGACGTATAGCCAATCCATGTCATGAATCATATCAAAGTCGACAATCTCTAACTCAACTAAGTGTGCCAAAGTATCTTTATGATAGATAGACACTATACAATATCTATATATCCTTTCAGCTAGAGTGGACTCACTAGTAGAAGTAGAAACACTAAAGGGCTCAAGAATGCATTTAGGAAAGATCTCAAACTTACTGGCCACATATGGAGTTACAAATGATAATGTGGCACCTAGGTTAAGCAAAGTATATACATCATATTAAAAGACTCAAAGCATACCTGTGACAACATGAAGTACAACTTCCTGATCCTATAGATTTTCGATCGCATACATACAATTTGTATCCTCGCCTATATTAGTTGTGCCTTCTCTCCATGGTGTTGCCGAAGACTAAGCTTTATTACCTTCATCACCCCTCATCCTCATTCGAAACTTATTATGGATGTGACCCGTCTATTTGCACCTATACAAAGCATTGGTGCCTTCACAACACTTGCCTAGGTGGAGTTTGACACATTTACCACATGATGGTTTTCCCCTCGAACCTCGAGTCATACTAGATTGGGATTAAGAACCTTGAGTTATGAAATTCTGATAGCCCTGAGACTTTTGATCATACTATTGCTCAAAGCTGGTGCACTTGCTAAGGATGGTACATAATTCGAAGACCTCTTCTGAAAGTAGGACCTTTACCCCTTACCTTGCTTATGCTAGCTAGGCTCATGACCTGCTGACTTAGTCTTTTTGTTCAAGTCCTCCTCAGGTTTCTGCGCGTAGATCATAAGCCCACAGATGTCCATGTACAAAATTAGCATTGTCTCCTTGCACTCTTTTTTCACATGTTTGCCGAAGCCAGATGCAAACTTTCTCATCTTAGACCTCATATGGTGGACCATCTCTGGAGCATACCTAGATAGTTGTATGAATTTGAGGCTATATTCTTTGACAGTCATCCTTCCTACTTAAAATTAACAAACTCCTACACCTTTGCTTCCCTCAACTCTCGTGGAAAGAAGTGATCAACAAAGGCACCCTAAAAGTAATCCCAAATAGAAGGCTCATAATCCTTACCTCGGATTTTGTCCCATTGATTGCACTAGACATTCGTCATATCCTTGAGTTGATAGGAAGCAACTTCAACTCCCTCTGCCTCAGTCGCATGCATAGCTTTAAACTTTTCATACCTCATCAATAATGTTCTGGGGGTCTTCCTCAACCTTTGATCCAGTAAAAAATAGTGGGTTCATTCCTAGGAAATCTCTCAATCTAGTAACAACTGTTTGATGATGTTCACGCTCTAATAAGAAGGCGGTTGTTGTCAGCTATTAACCTTACTAAGGTTAGGGTCGAATCAACAGGAAATATAGGGCTTGACTACAAGACTTCATTACTAATCATTACTAGTATTTATGACTACAATCTCTAAATGGGAGTGGGGGTTTGTGATTCAAAAACAAAATAAAATACACACTAACTTCAATACAAGGAAACACTCAATTTTGGGGACAACTCGGGAATTATGTTCCCCATAGTTCGTTGACTCAATTACCCAAGATAACATAACTAAAATTGGTGATTTGCATGCAGAACGATAACTTAGGTTCTTCTCGCTCTCTTGTGAAGGTGAAGGTCGAATTTCACCATGGCACTTGGTCGGCCACCATGGCATGCCAACGAATCGTTACCAATAGTCCCAGTCAACCTACCCTTGGTCAGGTTTGGTTGATTAGACAAGAACACATCAATCAAATTCTGTCATCTTCTTCCCTTTTCCTATTTGCCACTACCTTGGTCGGGATCGTGATAGTAGGAGGGGTTTGATGTTGGCCACCACCAAACAATGATAAAAATGAAGGGAAATAGATAATATATGCAAAACCCAATCAAAGAAATGCATGAAACCTAGGTTATTTCAAGTCAACTACCCATGGTTCCCACAACCCCAATTTATGGGTGCTTAGGTACTCATCGCTAAAGCAAAACATACAAAAATGCACATGATAGACATAGTCGAGTGTTTTACCGATAACAATAAAGAGAATAGGCACCACAAGTTGCAAACCCACAAACTTGATTGATCAACAATAAGTACAAGGTATGATTTGCAACCCCCAAAATGGGTTTTCCAACAGAGATTAATAACTACCCTAAAAAACTAAGAGAAGATTCAAAATGTAATGGTAGATTGTCTACTGGTCGAACTCTCTCTCAAAAACCTAACTTAAGCTATATATAGTATTTACAAAATAACCCTAGAATTTACACAGAAAAGACAGCTGACAACTAATAATTCTCGCAGTCATGACTCATAGGATGACCTATGAGTCGTAGCCGGGGTCTCGTATCAGGTTCTTGGCATCTTGGATTGAACAGGTATGACCCATAGGTACGAGTCATTTCTTGGGCTATGACCCGTATGTTTGTCTCGTAGTCTTGATCATCAGTTTTTGGTCTGACATTTTAGCTCTCTGATTCTTGCTATGAGTCCACCTATATAAGTCGTAGTGCGTCTTACGCCTCGTAGGATGTCCTTATAGGAGTGGCCTTCACTTCACAAAGTTTTTATTTTTGGTCTCTGATTCCTGCTAGGACAAAACCCTATGACCCGTAGCTTGGCTCGTAAGGCCTATACTTCAGCAAAATTTGCAATTTTTCTTCAAAGTCATGCCAACCTAACTTTTCTAAAGATTAACATAAAAACACATCAAAACACGAAAAAGTCGCTTTAAGAACTCACAAAATCCCTTATTTCAGGCACCAGATGTGTTATATTTTGATGGCACATCAACACCCTCAACTTAGAATGTTGCCTGTCCTCAAGCGACGACTCAATCTACACAGACAAAGAGAAATGCATAGCAACTAGACTAGTCCCATATATATCAACTCCTATGATTCAGGTACCCAACTACTATTTTCAAAACAGGATTGTAAAATTATTCTGAAATAGGAACAAAATGAGATACCTGGCAATCTAACTATGACAAGCTCAGGAGGATCAATCATCCAAAATCGCTGGTATAGTCATATGCTACACATATAGTGCAAATGCACACTTGAAAGAAGTCCCTTATACTCACTCAAAAGCATTTAGATTTCAGGGACTGAGGAAGCATTCTCACTCTCACAATTGAAATTCAAACATACTGACTAACACCAAATGCTTGGCTCTATACTCATTATCTTGATTGGTGATTAAATGTAGTTGGATCTCTCTAGGACTTATAGGCTTGTAACATAGGTTCAGGGTGGTTCGGTAAGGTATTCTGGGCAAATAGTGACTAAAGTTATCCTTGAACCATGTCTACCAATACTTTTTGTTTTCATAACCCAACCCTTTTAAATTAATCCACCGTTATTCTCCTATTTTGAACTTTCTCGAGTGCTTTTTTTTCTCTTTTTTAACTTTGATTTCAAACTCATTTTTTCTACATTTTCTCAATTTAAGGCACTTTTTTTCTTTTTCTTAATTCAGTTCATGCTTTTTCATTTCTTTCTTAATTTCTCAACTAGCTTCCTTATTATTATTACTTTAAAAAAATAACGACCATCCTCAACTTAGGCTTTCAGCCTCAGCTGAAGTACACAATATCTATGCGTCAAACCAGGGCGACCAATTGTAGCCACCCTCAACTTAAGCATTTGGCCTCAATCAAGGTTCACATGTTCAAGGATAGACCAGGGCCAATATCAAGGTATTTCATTAAATAAGGTTAAGTCAGTAGAATATCAGGAAAGTATGAGTGCATGAGAAGCTCAAATATTTGGGACAAGGGATTCACTCATTTACTTAGTGGGTCATTTAGGCTAAAAGTGGTTTCACTCAAAGAACAAGGTCCTAAGATCCTTTCCATCTCCACCACATCACCCAATCCAATTTTAGAGTAACAAGGCAAGTTTTGGGTCCATACAGGATGCATGAATGTATGAAAATACACTCAAAACACACATAGCATTTGTATCCACAATCAAATAAAAACTCACAGGTCACACTTTCAGTCTCAGCTTACCTTCACAATATCAGAACAAACATTGCCATATACTCAAAAATGTATGAATGCATCAATAATCACAATCTCAAAAATTTTGAGGGTACCCAATTTTTTCATCAAAAGTTTAAAGAACAGTTAAGAATCATACATATGCCAACATATACCATTACTATGCACTTACATATTATCTATACTACCTAAACATGTCTATTCAATAGAAAATTACACATCCACAAGGAAAAGGAAACACGGGCAAGAAAACCTTGGGATCAAAAATAGGGGAAGTTATGGACTTGAGGCTCTTCGGACTTCACCTTAATCCATAACTTCCACCGCTCCACAAAAAAATGATACTTTGTCCTCAAAGTAAAAATAAGAAAAGAAACAAAACACGATAACATAGAAATATATACATACATCCATTAAAAACCAAAAATAAACATCCAAAGTAGAAGTAAAAAGAACATCAAACATAAACATATTTAAACACAACCAAAACCAACATAATAGATAGATTGTCTGAAAAGAAAATTAAGTATCCAATTATGAAAAAATGATCACGGGGGTCAAAAGAAATCAAATATCATGATGCATCAAGCACCGGTCTTTGACTGGTCTGTAGGGTCCTAGGATGTTTCTCCTCCTTTGCTGCAGCGCCGAAAGTACCCTCTCCAGATGGGGTGTGTTGTTCTCTCTCCTGAATAGCCACCAACAGAAGCGACTCCTGCACCACCTCCTAGAGTATGGGCTACTCCTCTTGTATCGGAGTCTTTGGGGTCAGTTTTGCGTCAACGTGCTTGAGGGGCCTCTTCTCTTGGGTGTCTTGACGGTCAGTGAGCAAATCAAATGCTTGACTTCATAGCAGTATTCACTCTGAGGCTTCAATAGGGGCTGCCAAGATCTGTAATAAGTCGATCTTGAACTTGGCCAGCTCCTCAGTAACTACACTCGCATCGATAGGCCTAGCTTCCTCGAGCCTCCTATGGGGCTCTAGTCTCAAATGTGTCAACTTGGGCATCTATCGCTCGGACTCTCTCATCAACTTAATCTCAGGAAAATGCCCTCATCCTCTCCTCAGAGTCCCGCATAGTCTGATCAATAATTGTCCAGACCCGATCTGACAACTCCCGTAGCCTGCCCTCTACTACGGCACCCTACGCAATAAAGGATATAATGTAACAGCATAGAAAAGAGGGTCAACCTGTACAGAAGATGCTGTTGGTGCTGAAGTGCTGGAGGATGGTGTAGATGTGATCTCAACCTCTGGCATGGGATCCGCAGTAGCCGGAGTAGTGCCAGTATTAGCTGGAGGTAAACATGGAAGCTGAGGCTCTACCGGGAATGGTTCTGACATAAGAGGTGGGATAGCTAAGAGAGCTGCTCGTGGTAAGGCCACTAGATTCTCATCAACCTTTATCAGGCTGGGATCTATAGTATGTATGGCCTCCATATGAGGGTCCTAGTGAGGGTCGATGGGAACACCCGCTGCACTATATAGTCGATGTATCGGAATTGGAAATAGCAGCGAGGTGCTCGTCCGAGCTGTAGCCTCGTGAATCTGCTCCAAAATGATCTGGGCCCAATCTATAGAATACCTAGCTAGAATGCTGGCCAGCAGTACGACTCTCTCGAGGGTGATCACATTATCTGTGAAGGTTGGACTAATATGCCAACGGATAATGACCACTAAAACATGGCTCGGAATGAAAGGTGTGACTTTACTATAGGATTTGTGTGGTTTGTGACCCACGTCAATTCAGCCTCCTCGTAGATATGACTGGCTATCCAGCATAGCAACTATGTCCTAGCCCTAATGTCCTTCCTAGCCAGCGTTGTCCTCATCTTCTCAATATGGCTATCGTACCGCAGTAGACTGAGGAACTGTATAAGTAGGCCAAAACTGCACTCGTCACATCGTCTCCTTCGAGATATCAACTTTCCTCCCCTAGACTCTCACCACCCATAGCCTTGGCTGCTCAATTGGTTTTTTGTTCTTGGGCAACCCCCAACGGAGTGTAGCAAGATACGCCGCATAGAACTCACAGGCTACATAAGGAGCATATTTGCCCAACTACTGTGTAGTCCACCGTAGTCCATGCTCATCAAATCCAACATCCAATCTGGGCACTCTATCCAAGCCTGAGGCATTCAATCGAGAATACTCATGAAATTGGTAGACTAGCTTGGCTTGCCCCTTATGCTCCAACCCCCGATCGTATATTTCCTTTATCCTAGGGATGTACCATCTGCAGTCGACTGGGGGTTGGGACTGAACCTCCTCCTTCTGAGAAGTGCTCTCCGACTCTAGCTCCAAACCTGAGTGTGACGGGGTCATCTGTGGCAAGCTGCTATACAACCCATCCCCGTTGCCCTGTTGTTCCTCCTCTTCAGACTCGTAGGGTGACCTATGAGTCGTAAACTACCATCGTAGAACCAAATGCATTCGAAAATTATTTCTGATCCCAGATGCGAGACATAGTTAAAACTCATACGGTAACCTACTAGTCGTAGTCTGGGCTCGTAACCATTTTCAGAAACATTTTTCAGAACTCATGT
>JAPFFP010077134.1:0-46732 GCA_026153255.1 Solanum medicagineum | reverse complement strand
AAGTTTAACTCAGACGTAGCTCTCTTCTTTTTCTGGGGTGGGGGGTGGGGGGTGAAGTAGTGTCAAACCAAAATACCCAACAAGCATTAGCTCTCCTTGAAAAAGGAGGTGATCCAGCTGCACCTTCTAGTACGTCTACCTTGTTATGACTTCACTCCAGTCACTAGCCCTGCCTTCGGCATCCCCCTCTTTGTGGTTAAGGTAACGACTTCGGGCATGGCCAGCTCCCATAGTGTGATGGGCGGTATGTATAAGGCCCGAGAATGAATTCACCACCGTATGGCTAACCAACGATTACTACCAATTTTGGCTTCATGCAGGCGACTTGCAGGCTGCAATCTGAAATGAGGACGGGTTTTTGGGGTTAGCTCACCCTTGCATGATTGTGTTCCTTTGTCCCGGCCATTCTAGAACATGTATTGCACAGGGCATAAAAGGCTTGATGACTTGATGTCATCCTCAACTTCCTCCGGCTAATCACCGACATTCTGTTCAAGATTCCAAACTCAACGATGGCAACTAAACATGAGGGTTGCGCTCGTTGTGGGACTTAACCCAACACCTTATAGCACAAGTTGATGATAGCCAAGAACCACCTGTGTCCGTATTCCGAAGGCACCCCTCTCTTTCAAGAGGATTCGCGGCATGTCAAGTCGTGGTAAGGTTTTCGCTTTGCATCAAATTAAACCACATGCTCCACCGCTTGTGTGGGCCCCCATTAATTCCTTTGAGTTTCATTCTTGCGATTGTACTCCCAAGGAGGGATACTTAACATGTTAGCTACAGCACTACACGGTCGATACGCATAGCGCCTAGTATCCATAAGTTACTGCTAGGACTACTGGGGTATCTAATCCCATTCGCTCCCCTAGCTTTCGTCTCTCAATGTCAGTGTCAGCCCAGCAGAGTGCTTTCACCATTGGTGTTATTTTCGATCTCTACGCATTTCACTGCTTCACCGGAATTTCGCTCTGCCCCTACCGTACTCTAGCTTTGTAGTTTCCACTACCTATCCAGGGTTGAGCACTAAGATTTAATGGTGGACTTAAAAAGCCACCTACAGATGCTTTACGCCCAATCATTCTAGATAACGCTTGCATCCTCTGTATTACCGCGGCTACTGGCATAGAGTTAGATGATGCTCATTCCCCAGATATAGTCATTGCTTCTTCTCTAGGAAAATAAGTTCACGATCCATGGGTGTTCTATCTCCATGCGGCATCGCTCTTTCAGGCTTTCATCCATTGCGAAAAATTCCCCACTGCTGCCTCCTGTAGGAGTCTAGGTGGTGTCTTATCACATCCTGCCGCAGCTGCACGAGCCCTTCCTGTGTGCCACAGATGACCTACAAAGAAGAAGAATCCTAGAACAAAATGAGAGTTAGCTAACAAACTTCTAGGAGAGATGTAATTAACTGCATTGATCTCGGTAGCTACACCACCCACGGAATTCAAAGAAACTAAAGGAGCATGAGTCATATATTTCGTGGAATGTCATTCCTGCCAAGGTTGTATGTGTTTTTTCAACCTACTCAAGTCTAACCCATTTGGACCCCTTAGAGGCTCTAACCATGGACCACGGAGATCCGAAAAACGTATAGTTTCTCCTCCAAAAATGACTTCTCCGATTGGGGAACGCAGTAGATATTTACCTAATAGTATTTGAGCTGATCATATGTTAGTCCCAAGACATTAGTCTCTAACTAGAAAAGTAAATGCTTGAGCTTTAGAAGCTTCTGGTCCAGTAGGCCGGTAAAATTCACTAGGATAAGCGGTATTATTGAACCAGGCAAAATAACAAGCAATGAAACAAAAGACGGCTAAAGCCCTTAAGCTATAAGATAAGTAAGGCTCTCCAGACCATACAAGTGTGGGTCGAGCCCATGCTAAGGTTTGGTTAAGATATGCCAGATTCCTACAAGTATACAAATGGAACCTAACCATACATGTCCTCCGATTATATCTTCTAAATCGTCTATACTAACAATCCACCATTCCCTTCCAGGTGATTTTAGTAAAAAACCAAATATGATACTCAGGCTAAGGATCAAATTGGTAATTTTTCTTACACCTCCCCCTTCCGGAGCCTAGGTATCATATACGGCCCAAAAACAAAGAGCCTTGAATAATAGAAGAAAAACACATATACCTAACAATATTAAGCGAATACCTAAAATTGTGGTCGTTTTATTTCAATCTTTCCATACATAACCAAAGAAGGGAAAAGATTCTTCAAGTGCCTCAGGTCCTAGAAGTGCTTGATAAATGTAGCCAAAACCCAATACTGTAGAAGAAATTAAATGAAGTACTCTAGATACAAAGTATTGAAAGGTGTCTACAACTTCTCATGTAGGGCCTACCCCCAACCTATAGTAGCTAGGAGGGGAAGTAAAATCAATCCTTGTTCATATATAGGTTTCTCGGGTACGAAATGGGCCGCTTCAATTAATTTCATTGCTCCAGCCCAGAATACGACTAATTCAGCATGGGCTACATGAGTCCCTAGTAGTTTATTGGATAGATTGATAAGTCGGGAATTATCGACCCACCAAGCAAAACCAGTGGTTTCTTGCTCACGACCAACTAAGGCTAAAGTTCCATTAAAGAGTGTTTCTATGTGGTAGAACCTTCTCAGGGAATATAAGGTTTTCATGAGGCTGATCTTGAGCCTCCATCCAAGTGCGAATACTTTTGCTTAATATAATATTTTTGGTGTAGAAAGTCTCAAATTTAGGAGCTTCCACTGCGTAAATTTCTTGAGAAGCGAAGTCATAAGCATGTAGCTTCAGAGCTAGACTGACTACTCCAAGAGCACTCATCCATAAACCGATTACTAGTACAAATAACATAAAGAAATGTAACCAACGTTTATTGGAAAAAGCAACCCCAAAGATTTGGGACCAAAAGCGGTAAGAGGTCACCATTGAATAGGTTTATTCGGCTTGAGTTGGATTAAAAGCATGGAATGTATTTGCACCATCATCATCCTCAAATAAAGTGTTTTCTATGGTAGCACCATGAATGATGCATAGCAAAGCAGCGCCTAATACACCGGCAACTCCTATTATATGAAAGTGGTTCAAGGTCCAATTATGAAACCCTTTAAAAAATAGGATGAATCCAAATATAGTTGATACACCAAAAATAGGTGCAAAGACCAACTAGAATAACCTAGTGGATAAATAAAAATTACAAAAACAAAAATAGTAATTGGACCAGAGAATACAATTGCATTACAAGGTCTCAATTGAACAGATCGAGCAAGCTCGAATTGATGAAACAAGAAACTTATAAGGCCAAAAGTTCCATGCAGAGCAACAAAAGTCCACAGATGCCCTAATTGACACCAACGAGTAAAATCTCCTTGTGCTTCAGGACACCATAGTAACGACAACGAATGTCCTAAATTATTAGGAGTAGAAACCGCATCAGTTAAGAAATTACAGCCTTCCAAATAAGAACTGGCCAATCCATAGGTATACCATGAAGTTATAAAGGTTGTACCTGTGAACCAACCCCCTACAGCAAAATAGGCACAAGGAAAGAGCAATAGATTGGACCAGCCTACAAAATTGAAATGGTCCCTCCGTAACCAGTCATCCATAATATCAAATAAATCATTTTCCTCTTTGGTAAACTTACCAATGGCTATATTCATAGTGATCCTGCTATTCAACTACTTTGACCATTTCTAAGCAATTTAGGTCTATGCTAGTACCATAATATCAGATTGGGGAGGAAGATCAGAATTAGAAATTGATATAAAAGCAAGGATATGGGCTCGTGTAAGTAGAAAACAAAAAATATCTATTCTAGTTCTATCATCAACTATAGGTTTGAATCTAAGAGAACTTCTAGAGAATGTTTGCTATCTTGAAATTTTTTTGTTTTTTCTGAATAATAAGGAGAGGAAAAAAATTAGGTCAAAAGAAAATTTCATTTTGGAGTTTTATCAACAATTTGCTTGTGTAGGTGGCGATCCGATATTTTCTGAATCCTTATGTAATGAATTACAAAAGAAATTCTTTCAACAAAGATGTGAATTAGGAAGGATTGTTTGATGAAATATGAACCAAAAACTGAACCTTGATATACTCCAGAATAATACATTTTTGTTACCACGAGATATATTGGCAGCTGCCATCATTTGATTGGACTGAAATTTGGAATGGGTGCACTTGACTATATGAATCATTTGAAAAATAAACGTATTCGTTCTATAGAAGATCCTCTACAAGATCAATTCGAACTTGATTATCCCTAAGCCCAATGTGACTTTTTCTAGTTATATTTGCTCCCCTGCCATCGTTCAATGAGAATGGACAAGAGGCTCGTGGGATTGATGTGAGGGGGCAGGGATGGCTATATTTTTGGGAGCGAACTCCGGGCGAATATGAAGCGCATGGATACAAGTTATGCCTTGGAATGAAAGAGATATTTGAATCTGCTTTGTCTATGAACAAGGAAGCTATAAGTAATACAACTATGAATCTCTTGGAGAGTTCGATCCTGGCTCAGGATAAACATTGGCAAAAGGCTTAACACATGCAAGTCAGATGGAAAACACGGGAAATGGTGTTTCCAGTTGTAGATAGGTGAGTAACGTGTAAGAACCTTCCCTTGGGAGGGGAACAATAGATTGAAACGATTGCTAATACCCCATTGGCTGAGGAGCAAAAGGAGGAATCCGCCCGATGAGGGGCTCGCGTCTGATTAGCTAGTTCGTGAGGCAATAGCTTACCAAGGCGATGATCAGTAGCTGGTCTGAGAGGATGATCAGCCACACTGGGACTGAGACACGACCCAGACTCCTACGGGAGGTAGCAGTGGGTAATTTTCTGCAATGGGTGAGAGCCTGACGGAGCAATGCCACGTGGAGGTAGAAGGGCCACGGGTCATAAACTTCTTTTCCCGAAGAAGAAGCAGTGATGGTATCTTGGGAATAAGCATCGGCTAACTCTATGCCAGCAACCACAGTTATACAGAGAGATGCAAGCGTTATCCGGAATTATTAGGCGTAAAGTGTCTGTAGGTGGCTTTTTAAGTCCGCCATCAAATCCCAGGGCTCAACCCTTGACAGGCAGTGAAAACTACCAAGCTAGAGCATGGTAGGTGCAGAGGAAATTTCCTGTGCAGTAGTGACATGCGTAGAGATCCGAAAGAACACTAATGGTGAAAGCACTCTATTGGGCCGACACTAACACTGAGGGATGAAAGCTAGGGGAGTGAATGAGATTAGAGACCCCAGTGGTCCTAGCCGTAAATGATGGATACTACTTGTTGTACGTATCAAACCATGCAGTGCTGTAGCTAACACATTATGTATCCCACCTAGGGAGTACGTTCGGAAGAATGAAACTCAAAGGAATTAATGGGGGGGGTCGCACAAGCAGTGGAGCATATGGTTTTATTCGATGTGAAGAACCTTACCAGGGCTTGACATGCCCTGAATCCTCTTGCAAAAGAGGGGTGCCTTCGGAAACGCGGACAAAGGTGGTGCATGGTTGTCGTCAGCTCATGCCTTAAGGTGTTGGATTAAGTCCCCCAACGAGCACAACCCTCATGTTTAGTTGCCATTGTTGAGTTTGGAACCCTGAATAGATTTCCGATGATAACCCGAAGGAAGGTGAGGATGAGGTCAAGTCATCATGCCCCATATGCCCTGGGCGACACATGTGCTACAATGGCTAGGAAAAAGGGTCGCGATCCCGCGAGGGTGAGCAAACCCCAAACACCCGTCCTTAGTTTGGATTAAGATTGCAACTCGCCTACAAGAAGCCGGAATCGCTAGTAATCGTCGGTCTGCCATACGATGATGAATTCGTTCCTAGGCCTTGCCCATCACACTGTGGGAGCTGGTCATGCCCGAAGTCGTTACCTTAACCATAATTAGGGAGATGCGGAAGCGAGGGCTAGTGACTAGAGTGAAGTCGTAAGAAGGTAGCCATACTGGAAGGTGCGACTGGATCACCTCCTTTTCAGGAAGAGCTAATGCTTGTTGGGTATTTTTGTTTTACACTGCTTCACAACTCTAAAAAAAGAAGTAGCTACGTCTGAGTTAAACTTGGAGATGGAAGTCTTCTTTCCTTTATGGATGGCGAAGTAAGACCAAGCTCATGACCTTATTATCCTAGGTCAGAACAAGTTGATAGGACCCCCTTTTTTATATCCCTATGTTCCCCCCGTGTGGCGACATAGTGGCAATAAAAGGAAAGATAGGGATGGGGTTTCTCTTGCTTTTGGCATAGCAGGCCCACAGTGGGAGGCTCGCACAGTGGGCTATTAGCTCAGTGGTAGAGCGCGCCCCTGATAATTGCATCGTTGTGCCTAGACTGTGAGGATTCCTAGCCATATGGATAGTTCAATGAGCTCATCGGTGCCTGACCCTGAGATGTAGATTATCCAATTCGAACTAGGGTTTGAAACCAAACTCCTCCTAAGGAGAATAGATGGGGCAATTCGAGTGAGATTCAATGTAGATCTAAATTTCGATTCATCATGGATTCGGGCGGTCCGGGGGGGCCACCATGACTCCTCGCTTCTCAAGAATCCATACATCCCTTATCAGTGTATGGATAACTATCTCTCGAGCACAGGTTTAAGTTTGGCCTCAATGGAAAAATGAAATGGAGCACCTAATAATGCATCTTCACAGACCAAGAACTACAAGATCACTCCTTTCATTCTGGGGTGATAGAGGGATCGTACAATTCAAGCCGTTTTTTCTTGACTTGAAATCAAAATAGGAACAGGTTTGAAAAAGGATCTTAGAGTGTCCAGGGTTGGGCCAGAAGGGTCTCTTAACACCTTTTTTTTTCTTCTCATCGGACTTACTTCGCAAAGACTTGCAAGGGTAAGGAAGAAGAGGGGAATAAGCATACTTGGAGAGCACAGTACAACAGAGAGTTATATGTTGCGTTCGGGAAGGATAAGTCACTCTCGAAAAGGAATCTATTGGTTCTCTCCCTAAATGTTGGACCGTAAGTGCGATGATTTACTTCATGGGCGAGGTCTTTGGTTTAAGTCCAGGATGACCAAGCTGCGCCAGGGAAAAGAATAGAAGAAGCATCTGACTACTTCATGGATGCTCCATTTGGCTCGGGGGGTTTCTTTGGCTTTACTCACATCCGTGGAATATTTCTATGTGGGTCTTACAAAAAGAGATTAGGCTATTTCGAAAAATATATTCAACCAATCCCAATCCTTTTACCCATTAACATCTTAGAAGATTTTACAAAACCTTTGTCGCTTAGATTTCGACTTTTTGGGTATATCTTAGCTAATGAATTAGTAGTTGTTGTTCTTGTTTCTTTAGTACCCTTATAAGTTCCTATACCTGTCATGATCCTTGATTATTTACAATTGGTATTCAAGCTCTTATTTTAACAATTTTAGTCGCGGCTTATATAAGTGAATCCATGGAAGGCCATCATTGAAATAGTATTTTTTATCTTAGCCCACAACAATGTATAAATATATATGGTTGGTGGCTCAAGAGAATTATTTAACTTACTGAATAGAATAGGGGAATCTAAATATACAACTATGCGTTATACGATCTAGAGTGATAGCAAAAAAATTATGATGAGGATGTCTGGTGGATAAGTATGGTGGATATGAGTAAAGGTTGATTTGTGAGGGTGTAGTGTTTGTCAAGGCCCATTGGGAGAATCATCAAGTCAATAGTATCTCTCGGGGAGCCGGAATAGGCATGGAGGAGCAATAATTGTACCTCTTTCATTCCACTCAAGCCTATGATAACACATCAAGTCCTTTCATGAATTCCAAGTATTATGTTTCCGCCCCTATGTTATTGCATGCATTCATGATTATATTGAGAAAGATCATAGTGATTTTAACACTTATGTTGAGATTTTGAAAATGGTGTTTTAAGGGTGTCGTTGCATTGTTAGTGGGGCTGATCTCTTTATGACTACTCTTCTATTTTATATTACTTTGACATTCGGGGACGAATGTTTCCAAGGGGGAGATATTGTAACAACCCCACAAAGTGCCCGAAAATATGCCCTAGAAGTGCACAAAATCATAATTTCCACATATCTCAAAATCCATCCATGAAATCAAAGATCCGACTTTATATTCTTGTTTAGGGGCCAAATGGAGTGGAAAATGGGTCTAACCCCAATTTTAGAGAAAACAAATCGCAATTTCATTTTCCAAAAATTCACTTTCCAATGAGGTTTTCGCGCCCAAGGCGCAACGCGCTAGGGGTGGGCCTCAATTCATTTTGTGTGCTGTTTTTTTCGCTAGGTACAAGACTTTTGGGTCTTGGGCCTAAGTGTTGCAATGAGTGAAAATGCCTATACTTATCCATATTTCACCCTCATATCACACAATACATTCTGCAATACTCATTCAAATACTTAGACAAACATTTCACCCAATTCAAGTGCCCCAAACTTACTTCCGGATCTCAAGAAACTCATTCAAGCTTCAAGAACTAATTAAAATCTAGTCAAGCTTACTTATGTCATTTAAGAGCATTGTGGGTCCCTTACATCAAGCCAAGTTCAAAGGTATTTCCGTTGGCCAAGTTTTGCACAAGTACAGGTAGGAGGATCAAGTTTAGAGTAGAGTATCTCCTAGCACACAAAGCACTGGGTGGCTCATGAACTAATAAATCAAATCTCTTTGAATTAGGTTTCCAACTCACTTTGTTTCACCTTATTTAGAGTTCGGATGAAGAAGTTATGCCCATTTTCGTAGAACTTGTATGTGCATGGGTATATGCGGGTTTTTGCCAAATTCTACCTCATTAATGGCTTTCCATAAATTTAGCCATTTCTATTGGTATTTTGGGAATTCCAATGCTATCTTAACATCTCCTAAAGACCTAACCCGATTACTAAAGATCGAATTCACTCCTCCCAAACTAGAATACACTCTGAAATTCTCTCAAGAGCCTCCATAAAATCCCCAATACAAATTTAAGTAAATTCAAGAGCAAGCTTTGGATTCCAAGATCCACTTCCAAACTTCAAGTCTTTCACAACTCGATTTCAAGAAATTCAAGGTCTAAGGTATATGGGTTACTAATGGGTACCTTTCACCCATGAGGCCCAATCTTCCGTTTCTATGAAAATTACATGTTTCCAAGTTGTGTTGCTTATGGGTATAGATCATATGAAATTCGGTTAAAAATGTATGATTACTCTTTTTGAGTCTATATCATGAGATGATTTACCTATTATGATTATGCATGTTTTAAGCTTTAGAACCGTGATGTCTCTTGGGATTTGATAAGGCATTTCCATGTATTTTGCAATAGGGTATTACCAAATACTGGTGGGCTATTTGATCTTAAGTTTTCTTGTATTATTTCACTCTTGAATTGCATAAGTTTTATACTAGAATTTCACACCCGCCAAGTGTTTAATAAAATGTCCGGTTATGGTATCTTGAGGAATTGAAGTTTCTATGCATGTCTTATCAGTTGAATGACTATATGATGTTGGAATGATGATGAAATGATAATGAGAATGAATGTATATATATGATAACGAGTGTGTATATATATATGATACTATCTCTACAGTGTAGGGGATGACCAAGCCTAAATTGGGGGTCATAGGCTCGTGTAACCTATTGAGGAGTTTGTACATTGATCGCCTAATTCGGGGGGTGGTAGGCTTGGGTAACCTTGTTAGGGGTTTGTACCCATCAACCTTGTTGGGGGTTTGTACCCATTAAAATTGCTGGGGGGTTTGTACTCCATCAACCCTGTTGGGGGGTTTGTACTCCATCAACCTCATGAAGGGTCAAGGGGGTGGTAGGCCTTGGTTTGCACTATAATGGTCTCTCCTTACACTCGTATTATTTTTCATATAAGCATGATTTTACTTTAAGCATCATTCATAGAATATTGTTAGTATGCTATTTATTGCTTATAATTATGCATTTTGCCTATGATGCCTATCTCTTGTTACATTGTATCGTACATACATAGTACACTCAAACGTACTAATGCATACTCTATGCCTACATGATATCACCATGTAGGAATAAGAGCTCCTATTGATTCTCGCGATGGCTAGACGGATTGTTCAAGTTAGCTTATAGTTAGTCCTCAAGTCCGGGGACAGTATCTATTCTCTCAGGCTTATATTTAGACTATGTTTTGTACTTTTGGATTACCTATTGTTATTATTATGAGGGTGATCCCGGTTACTTGTCTTGGCCCCCGCTAAGTATCTAAGATTTAGAGGTATTGTTGGACATGTTATGTACATATGCTATGAGCCTTGACTCCATCGTTTCTTGGTGCTTACAATATGGAAATTTACCCTTAGTCCCAATTCCCCTTTTTTATGCATATATTTTATTGTCATTTTAATTACTTCCGTGACCAAGAATGCGTAATGATATGCTATGAGGCTTGTTTGGGGTTCCTTCTGGTTCCCTATTCGCCAGTCACGTCTAGGCCCTAGGTCCATGGCATGACATATGGTCTATGACTCTTAAAACCTATTACGGGTCATCTGATGAGTCGTAAACAAAATCCCTGAAAGTTCCCAATTTCACCAAGTTTAACCTTCAATTCACAAGCACAATTTACAACTCGTGGAACTCTTTACAGCTCGTAGAACCCCTCGTACATAGATGACCTCCCAAAATTGAGTTAATGGAATACATTATTTGGACCCATGAACCAATGTACGACTCATACATCAACATGCGGCCTGTAAGGCCTCTCGTAAGGAAAACTAATACTAGAAAATTTTCTAGGATCCTTTTTTCTTTTTCACCTCATACATTATGACGTGTGGAGCCTTACATGAGCTACTACTTGGAATCTCGGTATTCATTCCATGGCAAAAAAGATAAGTCTACTTTGCCAATGTAAACCATCCAGTCAACATATGATATAACCTTTTTGACGAGTGTTGTAAAATAATCCCTACCTTACTGCATGGCCTTTTTGAAGGGTTTTGGAAGATATCCTTACGTTATGACATAGCCATTTTGGTAGGTGTCACAAGATATATTTGCCTTACGACATGGCCTTTTCGATAGGTATTAAGATATGTCCTTAAATTATGATACAATATTTTAAGCAGGGAGTACAATGAATCTACCTTATGATATGACCTTTTTGGTAGATATAACATAATACCCTCTGGTGGCACATAGTTATGGGACACTGGCTATAATCCAAGGTCTACTCGGTGCTAGGTTGACTATCGCACGGAATACTCAATTCATATAAATATTCATAGCTTACATAATTTCATAACTCATGACAGCATCATAAGAGTAGCTCATCAAACCATCACATCATAATAGAAAGAAAGAGCTTCATATCATTCATACACTTGTAACATCCTCATGAGCTCACACCAAGTGTAATAGCCCTTCAACATTTATAATATTTATAATTCACACGTCTTACAATAAGTCTTATATAAACATAAGATCTAGTCAAATACTTTAGTCAAGACATGGTGGGTAATATACACATAAGCTTGAAATTATCCAGTTCAAGAGTATAGAACATGAGAGGAGTAAAATCCATTCATTTTAAAGTCATTCAAATCAACCCACCAACATTATCGTAAAACCCATTTTTTTGTGTCATGAAATCCAACTGAAATCCACAAGTTCTTTCATAGCATCATAGAGTACATAGCTTTAATATCATAAAATCCATCATAATATCATACCCCAATGATGTTTGAGCTTAATAAAATTATTACTTGAGGAATTCAAACATAAATCAGGTGTACAATGCATCACAGGAATTACCCATAGAGTATGCAACCTTAAAATCATGAAATTTGATAAAGAGAGAAGGACTGGATTCATGGGTGAAAGAATCCCTATGAATGAAGTCCACATACATTAATCTTGGAGTTCTCTTGAAGAAAGATTTGAGGAAAACATGGGATTTAATTGGGTTCCTGAAATTCAAAAGCAAGTTCTTGAAATTCTTGAAATTTAATTAGATAGTTGATGATGTTTTGGAGAGGATTAGTGAGATTGTGTGAGATTTAGGGATGAAAAATGGCTAAGGTATAAGGTTCTCTCATCTATAAAGGCATTGGGTTATTACCCAATTGCCCTTAAGTGAAAACAAAAAATTAAGGAACTTTTTGAACTAGTGCGCGATAAGTCCGCAATGCAGATTTGTTGTGGAGTAATGCATTTTCATGTGAAGTTAAATTTTTTCGCTATTTTGGTCTAGGAATGCATTTAGGACATTTTTGCACAAGTGGGCGACAGGTCTGTGACGTGGACTGGTCGCATACTTTTTTGGTTAAGCCCCAAATCACCCAAAAACTTATTTTCACTACTGGTTATCAAAATATCAAGGACCACCCCTTCTGTACAAAAAATTTCACCTGAAACTAAATATAAAGGCTGATTTGTCAAATCATGCACAAATTTTGAAATATAGTGATAGGGTATTTTCCCGAGGCACGTGAGAGTTGTTACAGACTCGTGGAAGAAAGTATGAGTCATAAATATAGCCTCATAGAATGAGATTCAAAGACTTTTTTTCGAGATTAATTTCAACGGGACGAATCATTTATGTTCAACCCTTAATTCAATCTTCGGCCTACACAATGCCTGTAAATGAGTTCAGTAGTTTTCAAATTAAGGGACTTTTGGTCATTTTAAATTTGTTTAACTCCTAAACTATATCTTATTTTACACTTAACTGACTCAAATCTTATAAAACCTATTCCTAAACCATTTTAACTCATCCACTCTCAAGAATCTCTCCCAAAATTTCCAAAATTTTCTCTATCTAGCAATGACTCCATCGAAGCATCGGGTTCCAGCTTTGGGTCAAGGATTCAAGGTCTAATCATTCTAATTCTCCACTTGAGGTATGTAGAGCTTCATTCAGGGATTAGACTCATCCATAAAACCCAACTCAAAATCGTCTTTTTCTCATAGTTCAAGCATGATTTATTATGGCTTTTCATGACTCTATTCCAAATTATTAGATTATGAGTATTACATGATTATGGTACTTAAATTATATATGAATTATGAAGAATTACATGATTCCTATGATTTCCAATTGTATTCAACTGATTTCAAGTATATGATGATTAAGGCTTATCAAATTAATGTAAGTTTCTTCACTGAATATCCAAATTTATTCCTATTGCATAATTTCTATATTATTTTCATCTAAATGAAGGATTTTAGCTTCAATTTGTCATGAACTCATATATGGCACTAATTTTCTTTGAAAACGTTATGATTTTTATGAATATGATTCTAAGTTTGAATGTATGCTTTGATGATGATGATAATGATGATGATGATATGGTGATGAGGGCAACATAAGACCCTAAATATTGATGAAATGATGTTAAAATAGGGATTACACCCACACTATATGTAAAGCTATATGGATAGACTATTCCTATGATATGAGACTTTTTGATGAGGTTATAATGCCTATTTTCCAAGCTATGAAAGTGTGATTTTAATAAAGTATGAAATATAATAATGTTTATGTATATACATGATTATGTATTTCATAGGATAAGACCTAGCACTGAATGAGCTTGAGTGAGGGGGACTACCCCCAAGGATCCTTATATAAATTCTCAAGTCTCATAACTATTTATTGTTGTAGGTTTATGATTATGTGCCTATAAGGCTAGCTAATGAATTCATATAGCATTATGATATGACACTTACCATAGTAGGGGTAAGCCTAATGAGTGGGGTCATTATGTTCATGTGGCACTCATCGTGCTAAGGTAGAGTCTAAAGGGTAGGGTCGAGTCTACCTTGATAAAGAAGACTACTCATTCACTCAATGTAAAGGGAACATCCCAAGTCCATGTAATAGTTTGTAAGCTCTTAGGATCTTTTATGGTCTTATTTCCATATATCTCTGCTAGGTTTTGAACAGATTTTTGGTTTCATGGTTTTAAATATGCATTGTACATGCATATCTTTTCCTTGTTAGTGCTATTATGTTACGAGATTTTCTTGACGTATGGCATACCTACATACTTAGTACATTTCACGTAATAACGCTAAAACACCCCAAAAATTCCCCGATAATGTGCCTCGGAAATGCCCACAATCGTAAATTCCATATATCTCAAAATCCATGCATGATATAAAAAATTCAAACTTCATATTCGTGATTAGGGGAGAAATTGAGTGGGAAATGGGTATAACCCCAATTTTAGAGCAATCATAGCGAAAAATAATTTTTCAAAAATTATGATTTCAAGAGACGATCCGTGCTCAAGGCACAGCGTGCCAGGGGTGCGAGGAGGTATATTTTTTTTTGCCAATTTTCTTATTTTGGCCCAAGGGACTTGTTGTCATAGCCTCATGCCCTCGTATGCATAAAAATACCTATATTTAGTCAATTTTCAGTTAGATATCCCTCAATACTCTCTTAAAATCCTTTTTAATAATTAGCCAAATATTTTATCCAAATTCAAGTGTCCCAAGCTTGATTTCAGATCTCAAGAGCTTCATTCAAACTTCAAGCTCTCATTCAAATCTTTATCAAGGAAATCTCAAAGTTTGAGATATGTGGGTTTCAACCATTGGGTCCTTTAACCCATGGTGCCCAACCTTCCTTATTATGTAAATTGCATGTTTTCAAGTTGAATTATCTATAAGCCTCTTATTATGGAATTTCATTATAAACTATGTTGGGGTTTAATGAAATATTGATTGTCTAAGAATGTTTTGAGCGATGAATCTATGATCTACTAGTAGATTTGATGAGGGGTTTCAAGCTATATTGCATGGGGGTTTCACCGTGTGTTGGTGGGTTTATTTATGTTGAGTCTTTTCACATGATTTCACTCTTGAATTGCATGATTCTGAACTAGCATTGTACACCCACCAAGTGTTTGATAAAATGTCTTGTTAAGGATTCTTGAATTATGGATGATCTATTGCATGGCTTATGAGTCAAGTTATCTTGTTATGATTAAGGGAATGTATATATGTGTTGAATTCATGAAAAGTATCTATAGTGTTGCAAGTTGACCACACCATGTAGGTGGGTGATATGCCCGTACCACCATGTTGAGGGGTAGATACCTTGACCACCTTGTCGGGAGAAGAAATGCCCATACTATCATGTTGAGGGGTAGATACCTTGAAAACCATGTCAAGGGTTGACATGCCCGTACTACTATGTTGAGGGATAGATACCTCAATCATATTCCAATGGGGTGACATGCCTTGGATTCCAAGTGATATTTTTATTGGTCTATGATGATGGTACCTTCCTACACATGTAATATGTTCTATACAAGCAAGTTTTACTTCATGCATTGGTCATGTATGCAATGTTGTTGTTATCCTTTTCCCTTGGTTGTGATTATGCATTTTGACTTTGTTGCCTATCTCTTGTTACATTGCATCCTACATACTTAGTACATTCAAATGTACTAATACATACTCTACGCCTACATGATGTTACCATGTAGGAATCGGAGCTTCTCATGATCATCCTCCACGTGGCTAGTTTTCCCATCTTGAAGATAAGCTTTTGTTGAATCCTCAAATCGAGGACACTAGCTTTGCACTCTTACTTTTTTTATCTTTTTATGTTGAACTTGATACTATGAGGGTGAGCTTGGAGAGTGTCTTGGCCCCACCCAGTCTATGCTAGAGGTGTTGTTCGAACAATTGATATAACTATGCTATGATCTTGACTCTTGAATGTTTTATGGTTATCAAAGACTTCCCTTAGTCCCTTTATCCTTATTTATATCTCTTGTTGTTTTTCTATTTTGCTTCCGTAACCAAGAATATGTGTATGATATGTTAAGAGTCTTGTTTGGATTCCCTTCGAGTTACCATTCACCGTGTCACGTCTAGGCCCTTGGCTTGAGTCTTGAAAAACTTGGTATCAGAGCACTAGGTTATTAATGCTCCTCGGAATCCAACACGCCACGTCAATTAGAGCCTTGTTCATGGTTGTGAAGTTCACCACAACTATGAGCAAGAGGCTATGAGGCGTTTTAGGAAATGTTTTCCTTTTTCATGGTATATGTTGTTCGATAGAAGTTAAGGTAAGGCTTTCCCTAATAAATGTTCTTTACTATTCTAGATCATGCCTATTCAAAGAGGACGAATAAGGAGAGCTCATTCACCCGAGGAGCAACCGGCCCCTCCAGGTCCTCAAGCTCCTCAAGCTGGGAGAGTAGCTCATGAAGAATTACAGGATGTTATTAAAATGTTGGCTCATCCCATAACTAATAAAAACAACCAAGGGGCCCAAGCCCCTAATGCTCCTACTCCGGCCTCAAGGGTGAGGGATTTCACTAGAATGAATCCACCAGAGTTCCATGGGTCCAAGTGGATAAGGATCCACAAGGATTCATTAATGAGGTATGTAAGGTATTGTCCATTATGGGGGTTACTTCAGAAGAAAAGGCGGAGTTGGCGGCCTACCAACTCAAAGGGGTGGCTCAAATTTGGTTCACCAATGGAAGATTGACAAGGGGAATAAAATATCATCCTTTTGGAAGAGCAGAAGGAGGCATTTCTCAACAGGTTCTTTCTTATAGAGCTAAGGGAGGCCAAAATGGTGTAATTTATGAATATAAAGCAGGGGTCTATGAGTGTGAGGAAGTATGCCCTCAAGTTTAACCAACTCACCAATTATGCCCCTCAATTGGTTGCTGAGTCGAGGTCTAGAATGAACAAATTTTTGTCAGGTTTGTCCGACTTGGAGAATGATGTGTGGTGTATTGCCATGCTCATAGGTGATAAGGATGTATCCCACCTCATGACATATGCCAAACAACTAGAGGGGAAAGTTGAGAAAGAGAAGAAGTGGTGAGGTTAAAGTCCTAAGGGTGGCCAGTTTCCTCAAGGCCAAGGGTCTTCCAATGCTCCTAATAGAAGGCTTGCTAATGACAACCCAAGGGTCCAAGGTGGGGGTAGTGTGGTGCCTAAATCTATGTGCCCAAGATATGGTAGAGGCCATAACAACACATGTTTGAAGGACACTAATGGTTGCTATGGTTCTGGTGATGTGGGTCATAAGGTGATTGATTATCCTCAACAACAACAACAACATACCCCAGTGCCTCAAAAGGCTCCCGCTCATTGCGGGGTGGGGGGGTCGGATGTACGCAGCCTAACCCCTATGTTTAAAAACATAAAGCGGCTGTTTCCAGATGACCCACGAGGAGCGTCGAAAGTTGCATTGACTAACAGCTACTTTACAAATGAAAGAAGCGCAGATAGTTTAAAGAGCCATTTTGCTTTATTCCATCATACTCTAAAGCCAAAAAATAGTCAATCTTTAGCTCCATCTGATATTGATGGAAATAAGGTGATTGATTGTACTCATAATTGAAATAACGGTAGAGATGGTCGTCCACAAGGCCAAGGTACAAATGCGGGTCTAATGGGGAAAAGAGGCCAACAAAGGGGTGCCCCAAGGAAAAATTGATTCTATGCTCTTCAAGGAAGACAAGGGGTGGATGAGGTTCGTGATGTCGTCACCAGTATTCTAAATTTTTTTTACTTTGATGTGTATGCTTTGATAGACCCAGGTTCCACTCTTTCTTTTATTACTCTTTTTGTTGCCAAAAAGCTCTATGTTATGCTTAAATTGTTGTGTGAGCCTTAGTAAGTGTCTACTCCCATTGGTGCATCCATTGTTGCTAGAAGCATCTATAGAAATTGTCCCACTTTCATTTTGCATAAAATCTTGTCTTGTGAGTTTGTTGAATTAGATATGATGGTCTGTAATATCATTCTTGGGATGTATTGGTTGCATGCATATTATGCTTTTATTGATTGTAGAACCTGTATGGTCAAATTCCAATAAGCTAATGAACCGTCCTTGAGTGGGACAGTCATGATGTGGTAGTCAAGGGTAGATTCATTTATTGCATTAAAGCCCAAAAGTTGATTTCTAAGCGGTGTCTCTGTCATCTTGTGAGGGTTATGGATATTGAGTTCAAAGTCCTTCCTATACAGTCGATTTCGGTGGTTAATGAGTTCCTTGATATCTTTCCTGATGAGCTTCCCAGTTTCCTCACGAAAGGGGAATCGATTTTCTCATAGACCTCCTTCCTGATAATCAACCCATTTCTATTCTCCCTTACCATATGGTCCTGACGGAGTTAAAGGAGTTGAAAGAACAATTGAGGAAATTCTTGGAAAAGGGTTTTATAAGGCCAGTCATTCACCTTGGGGTGCAATGGTGAAGAAGGATAGTTTTCTTAGAATGTGTATTTATTATCGACAACTTAATAGATTCACCATCAAGAATTAAGTACCTTCTACCAAGTATTAATGATCTTTTTGACAAACTTCAAGGGGATAGTCACTTCTCTATGATTGATCTTCAATCCGGGTATCACCAAGTGAAAGTGAGGGAGTGTGACATTCCCAAGATGGCCTTCTAGACAATTTATAGGCACTTTGAGTTTGTGTTAATGTTCTTTGGGTTAACTACTGCACCAACTATATTTATGGATATTATGAATAGGGTCTTTAAACCCTACCTTGATTTGTTTGTGGTAGTGTTTATTGATGATATCTTGATTTATTCCTATCGTGAGGAGGATCATGTGAATCACTCAAGGGTGGTATTGCAAATCTTGAGGGAATCATGTGAATCACTCAAGGGTGGTATTGCAAATCTTGAGGGAGGAGAACTTGTATGCTAAATATGAAAAATGTGAGTTTTGGTTGAAAGAGGTTGCGTTTTTAGGGCATGTGATGTTGGGTGATGGTATTAAGGTGGATCCTAAGAAGACTAAGGTGATTAGAAATTGGCCTAGACCTTTGACTCCATCGTATATTAGAAGTTTCTTGGGTTTGGCGGGTTAATTAACAGAGGTTTGTAAATGTTACCACCCAAGCTTAGGGCTTAGATGTGAAACAGCGAATGGGGAACCCGAAGGGACCCCAAACAAATCTGTTAGCATATCATTACATATCCTTGGTTGCGGAAGTAATAAAACATCAATAGAGAAATAAGGGGAAAAGGGGCTGTGGAAAGTCTTTCAAATCATAAAACATCAATGAGTCAAAGAGAGTCTTGCTCAAGCATAATTACATAACTTGTCCAACAACACCTCTAAATATAGAACTTAGAGGGGGCCAAGACAAGCAACCAGTCTCACCCACATTGTCAAAACATACAATAAAGAAAGGAGAGTCTTTATACATAGCATAGGATCAAAGACATTGTCATCGAAGTTGATAACTCACCAACTTGCTCTGTAGAGATAGTACTAGCCACGGGGAGGATGAGGATGTCGTGAGGAGCTCCGATTCCTACATGATAACATCATATAGTCATAGAGTATGTGTTAGTACATTTGAATGTACTAGGTATATAGGATGCATTGCAACAAGGGATAAGCAACATAATCGAAAGGCAATACCATAAGCAGTGGATAACATAATAACAATATGATATGTATGAATGTTACTTGAAGTAAAAGATGCTTATATAGGACATATTACATGTGAATGAAGAGACCATCATCATAGACCAAGCAACTTAGTACTTCGAATCTAAGGTACACCACCCATTAGAAGTGATTGAGGAATCAACCCCTCAATTGGTTGATGGACATGACAACCCTCTATTAGAAGTGATTGAGGTATCAAACCCCCAATTGGTTGATGGCTTACCACCCCCATCTGAGGCAATTGAGGTATCAACCCCTTAATTGGTTGACGGGCATGGCCACTCTCTGCCAGACGTGTTTGAGGTATCAACCCCCCAATTTGGTTGATGGCTTACCACCCCCATCCTAGGCTATTGAGGTATCAACCCCTTAGTGGGTTATGGTCAACTCACAACACTATAGATACATATCAAGAAATCATCACATAAATACCATCCTTTCGTTATCATGAAGTCACTTAACTCATATGCCAACCTTTAGGCCTTCAACAACTCAAGATACACTAACCAGACATTTTATCAAACACCTGGTGGGTCTACAATGCTAGTATAAAACCATGCATTTCAAGAGTGAAATCATGCAAGTAAACTTGGAGTAAATTAATCCACCAATACTAGGTAATACCATCATGCAATATACATCAAAACGCTTCATCAAATCTCAACATAGATCCAAGACTCATAGCTCAAAATATGCTTAAACAGTCACACTTTTATGAAATCCCAACATAGTTCATAGTCAAATTTATAGTAAATAAGACCTATAAGTAACTTAATCTAGAAACATGAAATTTATGTAAAAAGGAAGACTGGGCACCATGAGTGAAAGGACCCAATGTTTGAAACCCACATATCTTATTCTTTCGAGAATTACTTGATGAAGATTGAGATGAGAACTTGAAGCTTGAGTGATTTCCTTAAGATCCGGAATGAGGGTTTGGCACTTGTATTTTGGGTGAAATATTTTTTTAAGTGCTTGAGAGAGTATTGGGAAATGTCTTGTATGATATAAAGGTGAAATATGGTTAAGTATAGATATTTTCATGAATGGGAAGGCTTCGGCCAAGACCCAAAAGCCTTGGACTGAAATAACAAAAGTGGGAAAAATAACACTGGTTCACGTCTGGTTCGGGAAGGGGACCCAATGCATAGTACAAATTTATATAGCTTCACGACAGGTCTATAATTCGAAAATTAGTGAAAATCAACTTTTGCTACAGGTCTTCTAAAATTCGGGTTATACCCATGTCCCACTCAATTTTGCTCCCTGAATAAGAATATAAGGTCAAATTTTTGATATCACGCATGAATTTTGAGATATACTGAAATTATCATTATGAGCACTTCCGAGACACATTTTCGGGCAGTTTTTGGGGTCCTTTCAGAAAAATGGATTTTCTTCTATTGCTTCTCTTAGGACTAAGTTGATCCAAAGAAAAAGGAAAAATTTGTGTGTATCAATGAATGTGAGAAGACTTTCAAAACTTTGAAGGATAAGCTTGTCTCCACTCCTATAATTTCTCTACCAGAATGGTTGGAAGACTTTGTTGTGTATTGCCTTAAGAATTGGTTTAGGTTGTGTTTTGATGCAAAATGCCAAGGTGATAGCATATGTCCCTAGAAAACGTAAGGTGCATGAGAAGAATTATCTCACCCATGATCTTGAATTGGCGGCCATGGTATTTGCTTTGAAAATTTTGGGTCACTACTTGAATGTGGTTCATGTTGATGTGTTCACCGATGATAAGAGTCTCCAGTATGTGTTCACTCAAAAAGATCTTAACTCTAGACAAGAAGGTGGTAAGAGCACCTTAAAGATTATGATATGAGTATGCATTATCACACCGGCAAAGCTAATATTGTGGTTGATGCTCTAAGTAGGGTGTCTATGGGTAGCCTAGCTCATGTTCATAATGGTGGCAAGGAGATGGCTAGAGAGGTTCATCGATTAGCTAGATTGAGATTAGGCTAGAGGAGGTTGACAATGGTGGTATAGTGGTTGTTGATGGTTCTAAATCTTCTTTGATTGAAGAGGTAAAGGCAAAACAAGATCTTGACCGTGCCTTGCTAGAATTGAAGGCCTTGGTGAAAGATGGTAAAGTGGAGGTTTTCTCCCGGAAGGCAGATGGAACCTTTAGGTACCAAGGTAGATTATGTGTGCTTAATGTTGATGAATTGATAAAGAAGATTCTAGACGAGGCTCATAATTCCTCCCATTCTATTCACCCCATTTCTATAAAGATGTATAGAGATTTGAGAGAATTGTATTGGTGGGTTGGTATGAAGAGGGACATTGCCAAGTTTGTATCCATATGTCACAATTTCAAATAACTAAAAGCCGAACATCAAAGGCCGAGTGGCCTAGCCCAAGATATAAAGATTCTTACTTAGAAATGGGAGGAAATCAACATGGATTTTGTGGTTAGGTTGCCTAAGACTAGAAAGCATTTTGATTATATTTAGGTTATGGTTGATAGAATGACAAAGTTCGTTCACTTCTTACCAGTCCAAACTACTTATGGTGTCGATGATTATGTCAAATTGTACATTCATGAGTTCTTTACATTGCATGGGGTGCCTTTGTCCATCATAACAGATCGTGGTGCTCAATTCGCTTCTCATTTTTGGAGGTCTTTCCAAAGAGGTCACTGTACCAAGGTTAAGCTTAGCACGACCTTTCACCCTTAAATGGATGGCCAAGCCGAAAAAACTATCCAAACTCTAGAGAATATGCTTAGAGCTTCTATTTTGGAGTTTAAGGTTAGTTGGGATGAATACCTCCTAGTCATTTAGTTTGCTTACAATAATAGTAGTTACCGTTCAAGCATTTGTACAGCTCCTTTTGAGGCTTTCTATGGTAAGCATTGTAGGTCCCCTATTGGATGGTTTGAGCTGGGTGAGATGGCTTTGTTATGTCTGGATTTGGTTAGAGAAGGTAAAGTTGATAAGGGAGAGATTGAAAACAGCCCAAAGTTGAGAAAAGTCCTATTCGATGTGAGGAGGAGGGATCTTGAATTTAAGGTTGGAGATTAGGTTTATTTGAAGGTCTCACCCATGAAGGGTGTGGTCTGGTTTGGCACGAAGGGTAAATTGTGCACAAGGTTTGTGGGTCTTTATATAGTATTGAGAAGGATTGGTAAGGTGGCCTATGAGTTTGAGTTTTCCATTGGTATGGATATGGTTCATTTGGACTTTTATGTATCTATGTTGAGAAAGTGTGTGGGTGACCTAAGTGCTATTGTACCTTTGGATGTTGTGGGGGTGGTAGAACAAAATTTTTGATAGACAAGTGAAAAGGTTGAGAAACAAAGATGTATCCTCCCTCAAGGTTTTTAGAGAAACCAACAAGTTGAAAGTGCAACATGAGAAGCTGATGCGGACATGCAAAAGTGATATCCCTATCTCTTCCACTCTACTCAAGCTAAGGTACTAATTTATGGCCCCTATATGATTTCACGTCTTATGTTTTAGCCCTTATGTCATTTTGCATGCATTCATGTTTATGTTGAAAAGTTTATGGTGATTTTGACATTCATGTTGAGATTTTTGAAAATGATGTTTAAATGAATCGTTGCACCTATGTTGGCTGAAATCTTCATGATTACTTCTCTTATATACGGTTATTTGACATCTGGGGACGAATGTTCCCAACGGGAAGATATTGAAATGCCCCGAAAATGTGCATCAGAAATGTCCATAATTGAAAATTATATATATCTCAAAATTCATGCATGATATAAAAGATCTAACTTCATATTCATGATCAGGGGGCAAGATTGAGGGGGCAATGCATATAACCCCGACTTTAGAGCACCCGTATCGAAAAATAATTTTTTAAAATTACGATTTCAGAGACAATCCGTGCCCAAGGCGCGACATGCCAGGGGCGTGGAGAGGTATATTTTGTTTGCCTGTTTTCTTATTTCGGCACAAGGGCCTTGGGGTCACAGCCTCATGCCCTCCTATGCATAAAAACACCAATACTTAGTCATTTTTCAACTAGATATCCCTCAAGACTCTCTCAAAACTCTCTCAAACACTTAGTCAAATATTTTAATCGAATTCAAATCTTAATTCTAGATCTTAAGAACTTTATTCAAACTTCATGTTCTCATTCAGATCTTCATCAAGGAAATCCCCAAGTTTAAGGTATATGGGTTTCAACCATTGTGTCCTTTCGCCCATGGTGCCCAACCTTCATTTTTATGTCAATTGCATATTTTCAACTTGGATTATCTATGGGTATCTCTTATTATAGAATTTGATTATAAACTATGTTGGGGTTTCATGAAAAGTTGATTGATTAAGCATGTTTTGAGCTATGAACCTATGATCTATTATTAGATTTGATGAGGGGTTTCAAGCTATATTTCGTGGGTTGTTTTCCTATGTGTTGGTGGGTTGATTTATGTTGAGTCATTTCACATGATTTCACTCTTGAATTATATGATTTTGAACTAGCATTATACACCCGTCAAGTGTTTGATAAAATATCTTGTTAAGGATTCTTGATTATTGATGATCTATTGCATGGCTTATGAGTCAGGTGACTTTTATGATGATTAAGGCAAAGTGTATATATATGTTGAATTCATGAGAAGTATCTATAGTGTTACAATACCACACCTTGTTGGGGGGTAACATGCCCAACTACCTGGTGAGGGGGTGACATGCCTTGATAACCTTGTAAGGGGGTGACATGCCTGTATTGCTATGTTGAGGGATAGATACCTTGACCACCTTGTCGGGGGTTGACATGCCCATACACAATGTTGAGGGGTAGATACCTTAACCACCTTGTCGAGGGGTGACATGCCCGTACTAACATGTTAAGGGGTAGATACCATGACCACTTTGTCGGGGGGTAACATGCCCGTACTACCATGTTGAGTGGTAGATACTTCAATCACCTTCCAAGGAGGTGACATGCATTGGACTCCAAGTAATATTTTTCTTGGTCAATGATGATGGTCCCTTCCTACACATGTAATGTGTTCTATACAAGCATGCTTTACATCAAGCATTGGTCATGCATGCCATGTAGTTATTATCCTTATCCCTTGCTTATGATTATGCATTTTGAATATGTTGCCTATCTCTTGTTGCATTGCACCCTACATACTTAGTACATTAAAACGTACTAATGCATACTCTATGCCTACATGATGTTACCATGTAGGAACCAGAGCTCTTCATGATTATCCTCCTCGCGGCTAGTTTTGACATCTTCAAGATAAGCTTTTGGTGAGTCCTCAAGTTCGAGGACACTAGCTTTGCACTTTTACTTTGTTATCTCCTTATGTTGAACTTTGATACTATGAGGCTGAGCTCGAAGAGTGTCTTAGCCCTCGCTGAATCTATGCTAGAGATGTTGTTGGAACAATTGATATAATTATGCTATAATCTTGATTCTTGAATGTTTAATGGCTATCAAAGACTTCCCTTAGTCCTTTTATTCTTATTTATATATCTTATTGTTGTTTATTTTGCTTCCGCGATCAAGGATGTGTGTATGGTATGCTAAGAGGCTTGTTTGGGGTCCCTTTGGGTTCCTATTCACCGTGTCATGTCTACACCCTAGGCTTTGATCATGACAAATGCATACTCTTTGACTACATGATCTAATCATGTAGGGGCAGACAATGATGAGACTATTCCTCTATTTCTTGGTTGGAGTTTGACTTGATCACTGAAGACTATTGCTGAGTTCCAATGCTTTTGTGTCAAACCTAGTTCTTGCTTATGTTTTTCTATGTCGAGACATTATGATTCACTTTATATTCTATCTTGAGGGTTGTAACACCTCCTACGCAACTCGAAAATGTCCTTATGGTGTAGTTCTTGAATATCATAAAATTTGTGCATATATAGACAAATTTGACTTGTATTCATTTTCAGGAAGCTAAATAGTATTGAAAAGGGTCATCTCCTATTTTTAGGTTAACTATGTCAAGAAATAATTTTTTGGTTGATTCTTCCTTAAGAAAAAAAGTAGAAAGAGTATGCAGCAAGTCTACGCCGCGGACATGTTCCAGGATCGTACAAAATGGTTGAAACTCATTTAAGCCAAAAACAAGGGAAATATGAACTTTGTTCAAAATTCTAGGTAACACCTCTCTCGCGCCTCACAAAAATGCCCTATAGTGTATTACTTATATATGTCTAAAATGGTGCATGATTTCGCAAATCTAACTTTATATTTTGTTTTAAGGGGTAAAATTGAGTAGGAAAGGGTTGGTCTTCAATTTTTAGATGACTTGTAGCGAAAAATAATTTTTTGGGTGATTCATGGCTTAATAAGAAAATAATGCGACCAGTTCGTGTCATGGACTTGTCGCCCACTAGTGCCAAAATGGCCTAAACACATTCCTGGGCAAAAACATGGGAAAAATTGAACTTCATGTGAAAAATGTACTACTCCGCTATAAGTCCGCGTAGCGGGCTTATCGTGTAGTAGTTCAAAAAGTTCCTTAAATAAGTTTTTTCACTTAAGGGCAATTGGGTAATAACCCAACGCCTATATAGGTGGGAGACCCTTTTTCCTTAGCCCTTTTTCAGCCCTAAAGCACCGAAAAATCAATCAAACACTCTCCAAAACATCATCAACTATCCGTTAAATTTCAATAATCTCAAGACCTTGGTTTGGAATTTCAAGAACTCAATTCAAGCCCAAATCTTCCTCAAGTGTTTCTTCAAAAGAAACTCCAAGAATAAGGTATATGGGCTTCAGTCATGGGGATTCTTCCACCCATGAAGCCAATCCTTCTCTCTTTGTCAAATTTCACAATTTTAAAGTTGAATACTTTATGGATAATTCATATTATGCACTGTACATATGATTTATGTTTGAATTCCTCAACTAATGATTTTATTATACTCAAAAACCATTGGGGTTTGATATTTTGATGGATTTTATGATATTAAAGTTATGTACTCTATGATGTTGTGAAAACCTATAAAAGAACTTGCGGATTTTAGTTGGATTTCATGATATCCAAAATGAGGGTTTTACTACAATGTTGGTAGGTTGATTTGAATGACTTTAATATGAATTGATTTTACTCGTCTCATGTTTTATACTCTTGATTGCATGCTTTCAAGCTTATGTGTATATTACCCACCATATTTCGACTAAAGTATTTGACTAGTTCTGTGTCAAGATGTGTGACTTATAAATATTATAAATATTGAAGGGCTATTATGCATGCTTTGAGTTCATGAAAATGTTACAAGTGTATGAATGATATGAAGACGTTCCTTTATATTATGATGTAATGGTTTGATGAGCTATTCTTTGGAACGACGCAAAAATGTGCTTCGTAAATTCCATAATAGTAATTTCCATATATCTCAAAATCCATGCGTGATATCAAAAGTTCGACGTCATATTCTTGATCAGGGGGCGAAATTGAGTGGGAAATGGGTATAATATGAATTTTAGAGGAGCCGTACCAAAAATAAATTTCACAAATTTTCAATTTATAGTGTGTATCCGCAACCAGGCCGCGACACGGATTGGGCGCAGATCAACACAAATACTTCTTCTGCGATGGGTCTGCATCGTGGACTAGATCCAGACCAGTTCAAGTTTTTCTTAGTTTTTCATTTCGGCCAAGGGCATTGGGTTCATAGCCCCATGCCCACTTAAGCATGAAATCACCTATACTTAGCCATTTTCCAACTTTATATCACTCAAGAGCCTCTCAAATACCTCTCCAAGACTTAACCAAATATCTCATTCAAATTTCAAGGATTTCAAGATAAACTTTGGAACTCAAGGATTCACTTCAAGCTCTAAAGTTTGCTTCAAGATCAAATCAAGAAAACCCAAGTTTGAGGTATGTGGGTTTCATCTATTGTGTACTTTCACCCATGGAGCCCAATCTTAATTTTTATGAAAATTATTTTCATAGTTCTTCATTTCAGCCAAGGGCATTAAGGTCATAGCCCCATGCCCACTTAAGCGTGAAATCACCTATACTTAGCCATTTTCCAACTCTATATCACTCAAGAGCCTCTCAAAAACATCTCCAAGACTTAACCAAATATCTCATTCAAATTTCAAGGATTTCAAGCTTAACTATGGAACTCAAGGATTCACTTCAAGCTCTAAGTTTCCTTCAAGATCAACTCAAGAAAACCCAAGTTTGAGGTATATGGGTTTCATCCATTGGGTACTTTCACACATTGAGCCCAATCTTCATTTTTATGAAAACTATTTTCTTAGTTTTTTATTTCAGCCAAGGGAATAGGGATCATAGCCCCATGCCCAATTAAGCGTGAAATCACCTATACTTATCCATGTTCCAACTCTATATCACTCAAAAGCCTCTGAAAAACCTCTCTAGTACTTAACCAAATATCTCATTCAAATTTCAAGGATTTCAGGATTAACTTTGGAACTCAAGGATTCACTTCAAGCTCTAAGTTTCATTCAAGATCAACTCAAGAAAACCCAAGTTTGAGGTATGTTGGTTTCATTCATTGGGTACTTTCACCCATGGAGCCTAATTTTCATTTTTATGAAAATTGCATGTTTTCAAGTTGTATTATCTATGGGTATCTCTTATTATGGATTATGAATATAAATTATGTTGATCCTTTATGAAATGTTTATTGATTATGCATGATTATCTATTTCAATCTTATACCATGAATTGATTTTTTCTATTGAGACTATGCATGCTTTGTGCTATGAAACTACGATCTATTATGAGATCTGATGATGGATTTCAAGGTACCCTACATGGGGGTTTTACTCCATGTTGGTGGGTTGATTTTCATTAAGTTTTCTCATCTTATTTCACTCTCAAATTGTGTGATTTTGAACTAGTATCATGATCCCCCCAAGTGTTTGACAAAATGTCAAGTCAAGAATTTTCAAGTTATTGATGATCTATTTCATGATTTATATGTCAAGTGACTATATAATGATTAAGGGCTTCTAAGTATGTATTGAATTCATGAAAAGTATCTATGATGTTACAAGTATTAAGTTAAGCCCTACTTCAAGATTTTTACCTCTTGTGAGCCATTCATGTTAAAGCTCAAGTATGTATTGAGTTCATGTATGATTATGATCTACTCTCATGTTTCAAGTTAGGCTCACCATTAGAAATCAAGCATGTTTAGAGCTACTCATGTTATGTTTCTTACAAGTTATTAAAGTTATGATTATTTCAAGTATTTCGTGGGTTTAGACTTAGCACCGATGGATTGAATGTCGGAATGGACTATCTTCAAGGATCCATACTCCTTTCCTCAAACTATGTGCCAATATAGGATTATCATTTGCCCTTGCTATACTAGTGGATCTACTTAGTGCACTTTATAATGAAGCCGCTCCGAAATGTGATGGGTTCTCGTAAGGAGGGTAATCAACGGGATTCCAAGTTATCGCGCGCTTGGCTTACATTTGTCGGTTAGTTTCTCTTCCCACACATGTATTATGTCCTATGAAAGTTGAATGATTTACAAACATGTTTTACTTCAAGCATTGATCATGCATGCTATATTGGGATTACACTTATCTATTGCTTATTATTATTCATTTTGACTATATTGGCTTATGTCTTGTTCCATTCCATCCTACATACTTAGTACATTGAAATGTATGCATATCTATGCCTACATGATATTACCATGTAGGGGCCAGAGCACCTTTTGATCATCCTCCACGTGGCTAGTTCGGTACTTCAGAAAATAAGTTTTAGTGAGTCCTCAAGCCTGAGGACTCTATCTATGCTACTCTTGTTATTTGATATTTCTTTATTTTGAGCACTTGTTACTATGAGGGTGATCCCGGAAAGTGTCTTTAACCTCTGCTTCATTCTACGTTAGAGGTGTTGTTGGATGATTGATGCACTTGTGCTATAAGCTTGACTCTTTTATGATTTTATAAATATCAAGATTTTTCTTTGTCCCGCTTCCCTTATTTATAACTCTTGGGTTGTTTATTTCGCTTCCGTGACCAATGATGTTTGAATGATATGCAAACAAGCTTGTTCGGGGTCCCCTCGAGTTCCCATTCTCTGTGTCATGTCTAGGCCGTAGGCTTGGGTGTGACACTCTTATGATGCTACGATGAGTTATGAAATTATGTAAGCAATGAATATGTATATAAATTGAGTATTCCATGGGATTGTTGACCTAGCATGGAGCGAACCTTGGATGGTAGCCATTATCCCATAAGTATGAGCCACCATAGCGTATTGTGTTATATCTATCTAAAAGGTCATACTGTAAGGTATATTACATTTTCATCCATATCGAAAAGATTTTATTGTAAGGTAAGGACACATCTTAATACCTATCGAAAAGGCCATGCCATGAGGTAAACATATCTTTTGACACCTAAACAAAATGGTTATGTCGTAAGGTAAGGATATCTTCCGAAACCCTTTAAAATAGCCATGTCGTATGGTAGGGAGTACTTGACAACACTCTCCAAAAAGGTTATATTGTAAGGTGAGTCGATGGTATGTTTACAAAATAGACCACTCTGTTTTCGGCGTGGAGTGAATACCGTGATTCCAACTAGTAGCTCACTTGGCCTTATTTGTTGATTATGGTCCCTTTCCACCTATGCATGAGATGTCACGTGATTTAATTATTTTCATGCATGCATTGGCTAAAGCGTTGATCATTCATGTCATATTGAGCTTATATCCATTCACTGTGAATATGCATATTGTTAAATTATGGATTATGCACTACGCATACTTTGTACATTCCAGGTACTAACACATACTTTTTGCCTACGTGATATAACAATATAGGGACTGGTGCTCCTATCCATCCTCCTCCTTCACGTGACTAATCAGATCGTTTGAAGATTGCTATTGGTGAGTCCTCCACTCTTGGGACAATATCCACCTTACTTTCATGCTTTCGTTAAGACATGACTATTTTTGGGTACTTACCTTTTGAGAGTGAGCCTAGGAGATGTCTTGGCCCCCGTTCCATTCGTATAGAGGTGTTGTTGGATATGAATATTTATTTATTGAGCTTGACTCCTATTATGACTATGTAGTCTTGAAGACTTCCCTTAGTCCCCTTATTCCTTTCTATGCTTGTTGTATGTTGATGACGAGATGAAAGCCCCAAGTCCCTAAAACATCCCATAGCATGAGAAATACTATCCTGCCCCTTAGACTTTATTTGTTATGTGATTCATGCAAATCCTCTTCCTTATAACATCCTCATAGTGTGAGTCAAAAGTCCCGCATCCCTTAGAATTATTTGTTGCTTACTTTGTGGCTAAACTACGCTTCCACGACCAAGGATGTGCAAATGATATGCTAAGAGGTTTTTTGGGTTTCCTTCAGGATTCCCATTCTCTATGTCACATCTAGACCCTAGGCATGGGTTGTGACATTGTCTTACTTGGCCTTCATACTTTGCATAGCCCAAATTTTAGCTACTGGAATTATTACCTTTAATCCAAGAGCTAATCATAGAGTCAATAGTTATATTTATGGATCATAAATCCCATTCATAGATACCTCCAAAACTTAGAAAATTTTACATCTATCGAGTCTAGTCAACAACACGTGTCACGACCTGTGGAACAAACCATAAGTCATAGATTGGCTAATACAGTCTGTCTAGTTCAGAATTTCCTACAACTTTTCCTTGATCCAAACTTTTTAACATACGAAGTGTTACAATATCTCCCCCTTAGGATCATTTTTCCTCGAATGAGACAAAAGCAAGCTTTAGTAGTGTAGAACATAACCAACAACCCATCATAAAGCAAATACAACATAAATATCATTTTCATATGTTTATCAAACTTATGCATCAAACATCTTTTGCAATAGTCTCAAGATCATGCATTAAATGAAGTATGACAAGGAAACATGTATTCATAAGAATTTGGATAAATAAGTCGTACATAGGTACCTTAGACCCGAATAGAAGAAAAGAGGCAAAGATCTCATTTCATCAAGTCCACCTCTGCTTCCCAAGTAGCGCTCTCAACTTGTTGATTTCTCCATAACACTTTAACAGATGCAACTATTTTATTTCTCAACCTCTTCACTTGTCGGTCGAAAATCTTAACCACTACCTCTTCATAACTTAAATCCTCCTCTGTAGTCACATCTTTTAATGGAACAATTAAATTAGGATCACCAATGAATTTCTCAACATTGACACATGAGAAAATGGTAACTTTACCATTTCATGCAAGGAAAATTTTGAATTTATAAATGATGGCATTACTATTCTATGTTTGTATAGTATCTTACAGACTTAGTACATTATAATGTACTAATAAATATTTTGCCTACATGATGTCACCATGTAGGGACGGTGCTCCTCTTCCACCAACACGTGGTTAGTTCAATGGCATTTAAGACTAGTTGTAGTAGTGAGCACTTAGTTTAAGTCTTTGCCTATTTTTCTTCATGCTTGTACTTTTCGAATGGTTGTATATTTTTGATATTATGACTGGAGGCTCTTACTATCTTATTTTCATGAGTTTTTTATTAGAGGGAAACTACAACCGTGTGCCTGTTCTCACTAAATCACGTATAGATGATATGTTTTGGACAATGATGTGTGTTTTGAATTTTTTCTTTTGAGCTTAAATGATTTCCCTTAGTCTCTTTATCGTATTATTTCCACAATATCTTGTTGGTTACTTATGAATCTTGATGTATGCTAATATGTCTAGGGTGAGGTACCTATAGGTCTCTTAATCGCCATGTTACAATTGGGCCCTTTGCATGGGTCGCAAAAAAATCCTTATTAGAGAGCGAGGTTTTAAAATGTTTTAGGAACATCAAACATACGACGTCAAGTAAAGTCGCGTTCAAGGTTGTGAAGCTCACCACAACCATGAGTGAGAGGCTATGAGGCATTTAGGAAAAGTTTCCCTTCCTCATAACTTATGTCATACCTATAGAGTTGTCTAAGTTTCTCCCTTGTCTAATGATGTTTGATTTGCTATTTCTAGATCATGCCGTCAAGAAGAGCCCCTCAACCAAGGAATATACTTGAAAAGCAAATTCGTTCTTTGCAACAAGATGAGGGGGTGTCATATGCGGAGTTTAGAGCCGCCTTCACCATGTTAGCCCAAGCTTTGGCTAAGCAAGCAAATAGATAAATTGCCATCCCTCCTTAAGTATGCACACAACCATCGAGATTCTATGAGGATGAGCCCACTAGAATTTCATGGGTCCAAGATGGATGAAGATTCAATAAATTTCATTGATGAGGCATATTAGATTGTTGCAGTGATGAGAGTACCATCAAAGAAAAAGGGCTTCATTAGGCTAAATAAGTCTGCATGGGGTGCTCTAATGTTGTTTGTGAAGAAGAAAGATGGTTCACTGTTAATATGTATAGATTATCAGCAGCTCAACAAGGCCACCATTAAGAACAAATATCCACTTCTAAGGATAGATGACTTATTTGACAAATTTGAAGGAGCTAAACACTTTTTTAAGATTGACTTGTGGTCTAGATATCACTAACAAAGGGTAAGCAAGAGTGACATTCTAAAAATGGCGTTTTGGACTATTAGTATTTTGAGTTTGTGGTCATATATTTCAGCCTAACTAATATACCAAAAATCTTCATGTATCTCATGAGTAAGACCTACCTTGATATGTTTTTTATGGTGTTCATTGATGACATCCTAATTGATTCGCAAAGTGAGGGAGAACATATAGAATATTTGAGGGTGGCTTTGCAAACATTTAAGAGAATGAAGACTATTTGCAATGTTTGACAAGTGTGAATTTTTGTTGAAAGAAGTTCCTTTCCTTGACATATGGTATCGGGTGATGGGATCAAAGTTGATCCTAAGATAATGGAGGTGGTAAGAAATTATCCTAGGTTATTGACTCCCACAGACATTAGAAGTTTCTTGGGCCTTGTCAGGTATGATAGAAGGTTTCTTGAAGGTTTCTCCTCTATTTAATCTCCATTTACTAAGTTTACAAAAAAATGTAAAGTTAGCGTGGAAGGATGATTGTGAAAAGAGTTTTTGAACTTTGAAGGATCGGTTGAGTTCGGCTACAATTTTTGCCTTGCCAGAGGGAACCGATGGATTTATTATTTATTAGGATGGCTCAAGAATTGGTTTGAGTTTTGTGTTGATTCAACATGATATGGTGATTGTTTATGCTTCAAGGGAATTTATGATGCATGAGAGGAACTACCCAACACATGATCTTGACCTTGCGATTGTGGTATTTGTATTGAAAATTTGGCGCCACTACTTGTATGGTGTTCATGTGGATGTTTTCGTCAATCACAAAATCCTTCAACATGTATTCACTCAAAAAGATCTCAACCTAAGACAATGAAGGTGGTTAGAGCTTCTCAAGGATTATGATATGATTGTGAAGTATCACCTGGGTAAGGCTAATATAGCAGCCGACACACTTAGTAGGGTGTCTATGGTTAATGTGTCTCATTTAGAAGATGATAAAAAAAAAGGTAGCAAGCAAGGGAAATCCATAGGTTGGATAGATTGGGAAGTTGAATGATACTGGTAGTAGTGGTGTGATGGTACTACATGGCTCCGAGTCTTCATTGATTGGTGTCCAAGCATGATCTTAATCTAGCCTTGGTTGAATTGAAGGGCTCGGTGAAAGAAGAAAAATAGAGGTTTCTCACAAAAGGGAGATGGGGTACTCTGTAATAAAAGGAGATTGTCTGCGCCAAACAATAGTAGAGATACCGAATGATGGTGGATTGAAGAGGTTGATACTACAAGAAGCTCATAACTCTTCCTATTCTATTCATCCTAGTTCCAATAAGATGTATAGAGACTTGAGAGAATTTTATCGGTGGAGTTGAATGAAGAAGGACACTGCAAAGTTTCTGTCGGAATGTCCCAAGTGCCAATAAGTCATGGTTGAACATCGAAGGTTGGGTGGCCTAGATCAACACATTGATATTTCTACTTGAAAGTGGGAAGAAATCAATATTGACTTTGTAGGGGGATTACCTAACAACAAAAAGCACTTTGAATCCATATAGGTGATAATGGATAGAATGACAAAGTCCGCTAATTTCTTACTGGTCAAGACAATATTTAGTGCTAAAGACTATACTAAATTGTACATTTGGGAGCTAGTGAGGTTGTTTGGGATTCCATTCTCCATAATATCATATCGTGAAGCCCTATTTACCTCTCACTTTTGGAAATCGTTTCAAAGGGTTCTAGTACTAGGTTTAAGTTAAGTACTGCTTTCCATCCCCAAACCGATGGGCAAGCCCAAAAGATAATTCAAACATCGGAGGATATGATAAGTGCTTGTGTGTTAGAGTTTAAACGGAGTTGGAATGACCACTTACCTCTCATTGAGTTCACCTACAACAATAGCTTCCTTTCGAACATTGAGATGGCACCATTTGAGGTTGCATATGGTAGACGGTATAGATCACCTATTAGGTGGTTTTGAAGTTGGTGAGATGGACTTTCTAGGGTTGTACTTAGTCATGGATTCTATGGAAAAGGTGAGACTTGAAAGGGAGAAATTGAAAACGCCTTCAAATCCGAAAAGTCCTACTACGATGTGAGAAGAAGGGACCTTGAGTTCAATATTTGTAACTGGATTTATTTAAAGGTGTGTCTCACGATAGGGGTAATCAAATTTGACAAAAAAGGAAAATTAAGACCTAGATATGTAGGGCCGTACAAGGTTGTGAGAATAGTTGGCAAAGTGGCATATAAATTGGAGTTGTTAATGAAGATAGACATGATTCATCCCATTTTCCATATATCAATGTTGAGGAAATTAATAGGTAATCAAAACTCCATAGTCCCGTTGGAAGATATAAGCATTGAAGAAAAATTGAGTTATGAAGAAGTACCGATTAAGATTATAGACTGGCAAGTAAAGAGTCTAAGGAATAAGGAAGTTATATCCGTGAAAATGCTTTGGAGAAATCAACAAGTTGAAGTTGTAACATAGGAAGAAAAAGCAGACATGATGAAGCATAATCCCTATCTTTTCCACTCTACTCAAGCCTAAGCAATTAAGTTATTCTTGACCAAAAACTCCAATTTCTCACATTCCAGGTTTTGTATGATGCGTACACATATTTACATGTTTATGGATTGCTTTGAGACATATCCTGAGTATAGATTTTGATGTTAGGTCCTTATTTGATTCTTTAGAGCCTACATTTAGTACATCTGGGAACATTTGTTCCCAAGGGGGAGATATTATAAGGATTTGTAAATTAGGAGGCTAAGAAATGCATAAATGTTGAACTAGAAACATTCAGAGGCAATCCACAAACCTAGTTCATGGCCCTTGGTTCAATCCATGAGTGGTAGACTAGGTGCATGGATAGGGGCTTTAGGATTTCAAATTTGCTTCAAGGGGGTGCAAAGGGTCTTTTACGAATCATAAAATGATGCACAAACCATATAATGGGTCATGGAATTGAAATGACCCCAAAAAGTGCTCGAAAATGTGCCTCGGAAGTTTTCGAAATCATAATTTCTATATATCTCAAAGTTCATGCGTGATACCAAAAATTCTACTTTATATTCTTGATCTAGGGGTCAATTTGAGTGTGGAATGAGTCTAACCGCTATTTTAAAGCAACCATATCAAAATTCAAAAAACACAACATGCAATTTCTAGTGACGATCCGCGCCTTGGCCCGATGCGCCAAGGGCGCGCCAAACTGTAAAAATGTTTCTAATTTTCTATCTTGGTCAAAACTATTGTGTCTTGGGCCTAAGGCCTAGTCGTGCACCTGCCACAGGATGTTCGTCCTCAAGGCTGAGGTACTAATGTGATTCTTTTGGGGAGAGGAGGTCAATAAGGTGGTGCCTTAAGGTAGAATCGATTTCATGCTTTACATGGGAAGCAAGGGGTTAATGAGGTGCCCGATGTCATCACCAATATGTTAAAAGTCTTTGATTTCAATGTGTATGCATTGATAGACCCGGGTGCTACTCTTTCTTTTATTACTCCTCCTATAGCCAAAAAGTTTCATGTTGAGCCCACATTGTTTGTGAGTTTTATGAGATGTCTAATCTTATCGGTGCATCTATTGTTGCTAGTAAGGTCTATAGAAATGGTCCCAATTGTATCTTGCATAAAATATTGTCTTATGATCTTGTTCAGTTTGATATGGTTGATTTTGATGCCATTTTTGAGATGGATTGGTTGTATGCATACTATGCCTCTATTGATTATAGAACCCGTAGGGTCAAATTCCAATTCCCAAATGAACTCATCCTTGAGTGGGGGAGTCATGATGTTGTGGTTAAGGGTAGGTTCATCTCTTGTATTAAAGCCCAAAAGTTGATCTCTAAGGTGTCTGTATCATCTTGTGAGGCTTAGGGATGTTGAGTCCAAGGTCCTTTCCATAGAGTTGGTTCCGGTGGTGAATGAGTTCCTTGATGTCTTCCTAAATGACCTTCCAGGTGTCTTTCCAGAAAGGGAGATAGATTTTGGTATAGATTTCCTTTCCGATAGTCAATCCATTTCTATTCCCCCTTACCATATGGCCCAGCAGAGTTAAAGGAGTTGAAGGAGCAACTGAGAGACTTAATGGAGATGGATCTTATTAGGCCTAGCCAATCACTTTGGGGTGCACCAGTGTTATTTGTGAAGAAGAAAGATGAATCTCCTAGAATGTGTATTGAATATCGGAAACCTAATAGGGTCACCATCAAAATAGCTACCCTCTTCCAAGAATTGATGATTTGTTTGACCAACTCCAAGGGGCTAGTCACTTCTCTAAGATTGATCTTCGGTCCGGGCATCATCAAGTGTGGTGAGGGAGTGTGACATTCCCAAGACGACCTTCCAGACTTTATATGGGCATTATGAATTTATTGTTATGTCTTTTGGGTTGACCAATGCATCAGTCATCTTCATGGATCTTATGAATAGGGTCTTTAAGCCCTACCTTGATTCGTTTGTTGTGGTTTTTATTGACGATATTTTGATCTTTTCTTATAGTGAGGAGGAGTATATAGGTCATTTGAGGTTAGTGCTACAAAGATTGAGATAAGAGAAGTTGTATGCTAAATATGAGAAGTGTGAATTTTGTTGAAGGAGGTTGCCTTTCTAGGTTATGTGCTGTCGGGGGATGGCATTAAGGTGGACCTTAAAAAGATGGATGTGATTAAGAAATTGGCCTAGACCATTGACCCCCGTCGGATATTAGGAGTTTCTTGGGCTTAGAGGGTTATTATAGGAAGTTTGTGAATGGGTTCTCTTCTATTGCCTCTCCCATAACTAAGTCGACTCAAAAGAAGGCCAAGTTTGTATGGACCGATGAGTGTGAAAAAAGTTTTCAACATTGAAAGATGAGCTTGTGTCAGCTCCTATATTGTCCCTATCAGATCGGCTAGAAGGGTTTGTTATGTATTGTGATGCTTCTAGATTTGGTTTGGGTTGTGTTCTAATGCAAAATGGTAAGGTTATAGCATATGCTTCTAGGCAACTCAAGGTGCATGAAAATAGTTATCCTATGCATGATCTTGAGTTAGCCGACGTGGTATTTGCATTAAAGATTTGGCATCACTATTTGTATGGGGTACATATTGATGTGTTTACCGATCATAAGAGTGTCTAATATGTCTTTACCTAAAAAGATCTCAACTTGAGACAAAGAAGGTGGTTAGAACTTCTTAAGGACTATGATATGAGTATGTATTATCATCCTGGTAAGGCTAATGTTGTGGCAGATGCTTTGAGTAGGGTGTCTATGGGTAGCCTAGCTCAAGTTTATGGTGGGGGCATAAAGGTGGCCAGGGAGGTCCATCGGTTGGCTAGATTGGGGGTTAGGTTGGAACAGGATGATAATAGTGGCATTGTGGTTGTTGATGGTTCAAAGTCTTCCTTGGTTGATGAGGTGAAAGCAAAGGAAGATCTTAGTCCCTCCTTGTTAGAATTGAAGGCCTTGATGAAAGAGGGGAAGGTGGAGGTTTTCTCCCAAGGGGGAGATGGTACCATTAGATACCAAGATAGGTTATGTGTGCCTTGTGTTGAGGGCTTGAGAGGAAAGATTCTTGATGTAATTCATGGTTCTTCCTATTCTATTCACCCTGGTTCTACTGAAATGTATAGAGATTTGTGAGAGATGTACTGGTGGGGAGGCACGAAGAGGGACATCGCCAAATTTGTATCTAGTTGTCATAGTTGCCCACAAGTCAAAGTCGAATATCAAAGGCCAGGTGGCCTAGCCTAAGACATAGAGATTCTTACTTGGAAGTTGGAAGAAATTAATATGGATTTTGTGGTCATGTTGCCAAAGACTAGAAAGGGTTTTGATTCCATTTGGATTGTAGTTTGATAGGATGACAAAATTAATGCACTTTCTACCGGTTAAGACTACTTATGGCATCGAAGACTATGCTAAATTGTACATTTATGAGTTGGTGAGATTGTATAGGGTGCCCCTGTCTATCATATCAGATTGTGGTGCTCAATTTACTTCACATTCTTGGAATTCCTTTCAAAGGGGTCTTGGTACAAAGGTTTAAACATAGTATGGCCTTTCGCCCTCAAACGGATGGCCAAGTCGAAAGAACTGTCCAAACACTTGAGGACATGCTTAGGGCTTGTATCTTGGAGTTGAAGGGTAGTTGGTATGATCATCTTCCATTGATTGAGTTTGCTTATAACAATAGCTAGCATTCTAGCATTGGTGTGGCTCCTTTTGAGGCCCTCTATAGTAGACATCGTAAATCACCAGTTGGGTGGTTTGAAGTGGGAGAAATGGCTTTGTTTGGTCAGGATCTGGTTGTGGATGCTATGGAGAAGGTAAGGTTGATTAGAGAATGGTTGAAAACAGCACAAAGTCTCCAAAAGTCTTGTGTTGTTGTGAGAAAAAGGGAGCTTGAATTTAAAGTTGGTGATTGGGTTTATTTGAAGGTGTCACCCATGAAAGGTGTGGTTCATTTTGGTAAAAAGGAAGTCCAAGATTTTCGTGTCCTTATAGGGTGATGAGGAGGATTGGCAAGGTGGCCTATAAGTTGGAATTACCTAGTGAAATGGAATTGGTTCATCCAGTCTTCCATGTGTCTATGTTGAGAAAATGTGTGGGTAACCCTAATACTATTTTGCCTCTTGATGTTGTGGGGGTAGTTAAAGACAACTTCACATATGAAGAGGTCCAAGTAGAGATCTTGGATAAACAGGGGAAGAGCTTTAGGAATAAGGATGTTGCTTCCGCTAAGGTCCTTTGGAGGAATCAGCAAGACGAAAGTGCTACAAGAGAGGCTGAAGCCGACATGCAAAGATGATATCCTTAGCTCTTCCATTCTACTCAAGCCTAAGGTACTTATTATATGTCTTCTAAGTGATTTCATGTCTCGTGTTTCAGCCCTTAAGCCATTTGCATATGCTCATTTTTATATTGACAAAGTTCATGGCGATTTTCACACTTATGTTTAGATTTTTGAAAATGGTGTTTAAGTGTATTGTTGCATTCTTGTTCGGGTTGATCACCTAATAATTACCCTTCTCATATACATTTCTTTGACATTCGGGGATGAATGTTCCCGGGGGAGATATTGAAACGACCCCAAAAAAGTGCCCAGAATCAAAATTTTCATATATCTCAAAATTCATGCGTGATATAAAAAATCCGACCTCATTTTCCTGATCAGGGGGTCAAACTGAATGGGGAATGGGTCTAACTCTGATTTTAGACCAACCGTATCAAAATTTGAAAATCGCAAAAATGTGATTTCCAATGATGATCCAAGGGCGTGCCATAGTGTAAAAATGTTGCCAGTCTTCTATCTCGGTCTAAGACTTTTGGGTCTTGGGCCTAAGTCATTCCATTCGTGAAAATACCTATACTTAGCCATATTTCACCCTTATATCATACTAAAATCCCAATACTAAACATTCCCAATACTCTTTGTCCTATTTATGGTCTATGGATTGTTCCGTGGTTAGTGTAATTACCCAAAAAAAAAGTCCCTAAAAATGTGCCTAAAGTGCCCATGATCGTAATTTCTATGCATTTCAAAATCCGTATGTGATATCAAAAATCCAACTTCACATTCGTGATCATGGGAAAATTGAGTGGGGAATGGGTATAATCCGAATTTTAGAGGAACCTTAGCGAAAAATGAATTTCACAAAATTCCAAATTCTAGTGGCAGTTCGCACTAGCTCTGTGACGCGGAGCCATCGTGGAGCAATGTATTTTGTTGCCAATTTTCTAATTTCGGCCTAAAGTTTAGGGTCTTAGGCCTAAGCCTTCCTATGAGTAAAACCGCTTATACCTAGTCATTTTTCTACCCCATATCATTCAAGACTTTCCCCAAAACCCTCTCAAACACTTAGACAAATATTTCACCCAAATTCAAGTGTCCCAAAATCATTCCGCATCTCAAAGATTTCATTCAAGCTCTCATTCAAACTTCATCAGGAAATCTCCAAGTTTCAACCATTGGGTCCTTTCACCCATGGTGCTCAACATTCCTTTCTATACACATTGCATGTTTTCAAGTTATATTATTTATGGATATCTCTTATTATGAAAGAAGAATATAAACTATGTTGGGGTTTTACGAAATGTTGTTCAACTATGGATGTTTTGAGTTACAAATCTAAGATCTATTGTGAGATTTGATGAGTGGTTTTGATGTATCTTGTTAGAGGATGTTACCAAGTGTTGGTTGGTGTATTTACATTTGTTAGAGGGGTTTCACTCTTGAATTGCATGATTTTATACTAACATTACACACCCGCCATGTGTTTGATAAAATGTCTTTTTAAGAATTCTTAAAGTTTTGATGATCTATTGGTTGATTTATGTGTCAAGTGACTTTATGATGATTTTGGGCTTTGTAAAGATTTGTGTAAGTCATGATAATGTCTATGATCTTGTAAAGCCAAATTAAGCCCTTTTCTTAAAGATTTTACCTGTTGTGAGCCTTTGATGTTGATGTTAATATAAGGGTAATGTTTGATGATGATCTACTCTAATTATGAAGTTAGGCTCACCATTAGGGGTTAAAGATGTTTTAGAGCTACTCGTGTCATGTTTCTATATTTCTTACGAATTATTAAAGCTATGATTACTGTATATATTCCATGGGATTAGATTTAACTCCGATGAATTGAGGGAGTGCTCTCTTTCCTTAAACGCTGTGCCACCATAGGATGAGGTTTTACCCTTGCTTTACTAGTGGATGTTTTTACACTTTCTCTTGAGGTTCTTACCGAAATTGGGTCCTATTCCTGTAAGATGAAGTTTCTAAAGAAATCCTTTCCGAAATTGGGTCATGTTCCCGTAAGAAAGGTTACTTCAAAAGAAATTGGGTCATCTTCCCGTAAGTTTGTAGTATGGTTTACCTTGGCAAGTATACCACCTCTTTAGCAGTAAGGGGTAATCATCAGGATTGCAGTTTTTGTTCACTTGGTCTTATTCTATGTCGATTGAGGTCATTTTCCACACATATATATTATGTATATGTAAGATGAATGGTTTGTAAAGCATGTTTTACTTAAGTATTGATCATGCATGTCATACTGTTACTATGCTTATCCATTGTTTATAATTATGCATTTTGATCACGTTGACTATCTCTTGATGCATTGCATCCTACATACTGAGTGCATTTAAATGTACTAACACATACTCAATGCCTACATGATGTTACCATGTCGGAACCGGAGCTCGATTTGACTATCCTCCTCCACGTGGCTAGCTTGAAATCTTGGAGAAGAACTTTGGTGAGTCTTCAAGTTCGGGGACACTCTTTGATATCTCTTTATGTTGAACTCTTGATATTATGAGGGTGATCCTGGAAAGTGTCTTAGATCTCGCTCAAAAATCTATGTTTAGAGGTGTTGTGGGAACTAATGATGTAATTATGCTTGACATTTGGCTCCTTTTTACTCTTCTATGTTTTATGCTATCAAAGTATTCCCTTGGTCCCTTATCCCTGTGTTTACTCTCTTGTTGTTGATTAATTGCTTCCACGACCAAGGATGTGTGTATGATATGCTACGAGGCTTGTTTGGGGTTCCTTCGGATTCCTCATTCGCCGTGTCACATCTAGGCCTTAATTTGGGTCATGAGAATTTTGGTATCAGAGCACTAGGTAGTTAATGGTCCTCGAAGTCCAACATATAGCGTCGATTAGAGTCTTATTAATGGTTGTAAAGCACGCCACTACTATGAAAGGGTGGTTATGATGCGTTTTAGGAAATGTTTCTTTTCTTTATGGTCTATGTCATACTATAGAAGTTAAGATAAGGTTTTATCCTAAGAAATGTTCTTTGCCATTCTATATCATGCAAATTCCAAGAGGAAGAAGAGCCCATACACCTGAGGAGCAACTGTCTCTTCCCGCTCATCAAGCTTCTCAAGATGGAGGAGTGGTTCATGAAGAATTCCGAGATCCTCTTACCATGTTAGGTCACTCTGTGACTAATCAAATCAACCAAGGAGACTGAGCTCCTCATGCTTCTACACCGGCTTCAAGGGTGGGAGACTTTACTAGGATGAACCCGCCAGACTTCCATGGGTCTAAGGTAGATGAGGTGTAAAATGTATTGGCTATTATGTAGGTTAGATCAGAGGAGAAGGCGGAGTTGGTAGCCTACAAACTAAAAATGGTGGCTCAAATATGATTTACCCAATGGAAAGAGGAGAAGGGGAACAATAATGTCATCCTTTGGGAAGAGTTTAAAGAAAAATGTCTCAACCGATTTTTCCCTCTTGAGCTAAGGGAGGTAAAGATGATGGAATTTATGAATCTAAGGCAAGGGTCAGTGAGTGTGAGGGAGTATGCCCTCAAGTTCAACCAACTCTCCAAGTACGCTCCATAATTGGTGGCCGAGCCGAGGTCTAGGATGAACAAATTTTTGATGGGGGTGACCGTCTTTGTTAATAAGGAGTGTCATGCTGCTGCCATCTTGATAAGTGATATGGATTTATCCCGTCTCATGATTTATGCCAAACAATGGGAGGATGAAAAGCTTAGAAAGAGAAGGATTAGTGAGGCCAAGGGGGATTGTTTTGAAGGTGAGTTTCAAAATTCCAAGGGTGGTCGATTTCCTCAAGGACACAAGTTTCAAGGGCAAGAGTTATACAATGTTTCCAATGAAAGGTTTGGTAATGGTAGGGTTCCAAATCAAAGATTCCAAGGAGGTGATGAGGGGGTGGCAAAGCCTGGACGCCGAAAGTGTGGGAAAGGAGGACAAGGTGCTACTGCAGGCCGAGGAAGGGAAGGTAATCAAGGTGGTTCCCCAAGGAAATCGATTTTATGCTTTTCAAGGGAGACACGGAAGGGATGAGGCGCCCGATGTTACTACCGATATGTTGAAGTTTTCTTTGACTTAGATGTATATGCATTGATGGGTCTGGATGCCATTATTTCTTTAATTATTTCTTACGTTGCTATTGGAGTACATTTGACCCAGGTGTTTGGTGGACTTTATGAAGTGTCTACCCCATTGGTGAGTGTATTGTTTCTAGAAAAGATCATAAATATTGTTCCGTGTTCATATTGCATTAGGTCTTGCCTTGTGATTTGTTGAATTTGATGTGATGGATTTTAATGTCATACTTGGGGTGGATTAGTTGCATGCATACTGTGTCTTCATTAATAGTAGGACTCGTAAAAGATAGATTCCAATTCTTAATAAATGCATCCTTGAGTAGTAGTGAAGATGTAGATCCATTTCTTATCTTAAGGTCCAATTGAACTCTAAGGATTGATTTCTAAGGAGTGTCTCTATCATCTTGTGAGGGTCAGGGATGCTGAGCATAAGGTCCCTCCTATTTAGTCGATTCTGGTGGTCAGTGAGTTCTTGATGTCCTTTCGATGTTTTAATTTTGGGTAGTGTCTTTTGATTTGGCTATTGCACCAACTATGTCAATAGCTCTTATGAATAGGGTCTCTAAACCAAACCTTGATATGTTTGTGGTGGCCTTTGTTGATGATATGTTGGCTCATTTCCAGAAGTAAGGGAGAGCTTGTGGACCATTTGAGGGAGATATTGTGTGTTTTAAGGATTGTGAGATTGCTTGCTAAATATGGATAATAGGAATCTTTAGGATGACAAGAGGGTAGTTGGAGAAGTTCACCGGCTAACTAGGATGAGTATGAGGTTGGGTGAAGTTAAGAATGGTGATGTAATGGTTTTGATGGTTCTGAATCTTCTTTAGTTGAGGAGGTCTAACTAAGCAAGGCATTGGTTCCACCTTAATAGAGTTGGAGGGTTTGGTGATAGATGGTAGAGTGGAGGTTTTCTCCCAAGGGGGAGATGGTGGCTATTGGTGTCAAGGTGGATAATGTGTATTTAAGGTTGGCAAATGGGTTAAGGTTTGTAGGTGCTTATAGGGTTTGGAGGAGAAATTGGTAAGGTTGGATAATTTTGGAGTTGCCTATGGATATGAGTATGGTTCGTTCGGTTTTCCATGTGTCTATGTTGAGGTAGTGTGTGCTGACCTAAGTGTTATAGTGAATTTGAAGAGGTGTAGGTGTGATGAAGGATAATTTGACTTATGAGGAGGTTCTGATAGAAATCGTGGGAAGACAATGAGAAGGTTGAGAGACAAGGATCTAACTTCGTCAAGGTTCTTTGGAGGAATCGACAAGACCAAGGTGACACTATGGAAGCCGAAGCAGCCATAAAGGAGCGATATTAATACCTCTTTCACTCTATTCAAGCCTAAGATAACGACTAAGTTCTTCATGTGATTCCAAGTCTTAAGTTTCAGCCCTCATGTAATTTGCATACATTCATGTTTATATTGACAAGTTCATGGTGATTTTGACACTTATGTTGAGATTTTTATTAAATGATGTTTAAGTTCATTGTTGTATTTTGTGTGGGTTGAAATCATCTTGATTACTCCTCTTATATACTTTTCTTTAACATTTGAAAATGAATGTTTCCATGGGAATGATATTGAAACAACCCAAAAAAAAGTTTCTAAAAATGTACCATAGAAGTGTCCATAATCGTAATTTCCATATATTTCAAAATCCGTACGTGATATCAAAAATCCAACTTCACATTTATGATCAGGGGGCAAAATTGAGTGGGCAATAGTTATAACCCGAATTTAGAGGACTCATAGCGAAAAACTAATTTTGAAAAATTTCAAATTCCAGTGGCAGTCCCTGTTAGATCCGCATCGCAGAGTAGTGTATTTTGTTTCCAGTTTTCTTATTTCAGCCTAAGGCTTGGGATCTTGGGCCTAAGCATTCCTATGCGTAAAGCCACCTATACTTAGTCATTTTTCAACCCCATATTATTCAAGACATTCCCTAAAACCCTCTCAAACACTTAGACAAACATTTCACCCAAATTCAAATGTCAAAAACTCATTTCGAATCTCTAGGACTTCATTCAAGCTTCAAGTTCTCATTCAAATCTTCATCAAGAAAATCTCAAAGATTGAGGTTTGTGGGTTTCAACTATTGGATCCTTCCACCCATGGTGCCCAACCTTCCTTTTTATACAAATTACATGTTTTCAAGTTAGATTTTCTATGGGTATCTTTTATAATGAAAGTAGACTATAAATTATGTTTAGGTTTTATGAATTGTTGTTCAACTATGCATGTTTTGAGTTATAAATCTAAGATCCGTTCTAAGATTTGATTAGGGGTTTTGACGTATCTTGTTAGAGGATGTTACCAAGTGTTGGTGGGTGGATTTATATTGGTTCTTCTTACATGTTTTCACTCTTGAATTGTTGTCACGAACCAAGCCTAAGGCCTATACATGGCATGGTAAATGGAGATCCCGAAAGAACCCCAAACAAGCCTTGTAACTTGGCATTACACATCATTGGTCGCGGAAGCATATAAAAACATTAAAGAGCAAGAATAGGGGCAAAGAGGCCAAGGGGAGAAAACCTTGCGCAATACCATAGTCAAGAGACAATAGTCAACTCATATCATAGATACATAACATATCCAACAACAACCTCTACTACATAGGTAAGAGCGAGGGACAAGATAAAGAAACCAGGTTCACCCTCATAGACAAATAGAACATAAAGAAGAGTGTGTGAATACACATCAAGAGCAAGTAGACTAAGGTCCTGAAGTGGAGGACTCACCCACTAGTTTGAGTAGCATTGAATTAGCCACGTGGAGGAGGATGATCAACTTTGGCACCGATTCCTACATGGTTACATCATGTAGGCATAAAGAATATGTTAGTACATTTGAATGTCATAAGTATGTAGGATGCAATGTACCAATAGATAGACATCATAATCAAAACACATAATATTAAGCAATAGGCATAATATAACAATATGACATGTATGATTAATGTTTAAGTAAAACATGCTTAAGTAACTCATGCTCATATAGGATATCATATGTGTAGAAGAGACCAAGC